>SNQJ01S0176516.1:2488-17010 GCA_010110895.2 Picea sitchensis | reverse complement strand
TAGATAGCATTGGAGATCACAAAGTTCTTATGGTGGGGCGGTAAAACAAACAACAAAAGGTTTCACATTTTCAACTAGTCTATTGTAAGAGCACTAAAGACTTATGGAGTGTTGGGCATCAAGGACCCAATTCTGATTTATTTGGCAATGGGATTCAAGTTCCATTGGTGATTGGTTTTATGGAAATATGATCAATGGAAGAAAGTATTAGTCGGAAAATATTTCATAGGTACCAGGGAGAGATGCTTGGAAGAATATTTACTCAAGTGAAGGCTTTTCCATATGGAAATTGATTAAATCCTCCATCCCAAAAATACAACCTAAATTATCTTGGGTCCCTAGAAATGGGAAAACAACATTGAAATATGGTGTGATAGTGTTATAGGGAATAAGCATTTGATTCATATGCAAGATCTACATCCTTTGAAATCATGACTAGAATCTCATGGGAAAAATAATATTTATGTTATCTCTTCATGGACTATTTATGGTTGGCCAAATGGATGGACTTTTGGCCTCACTCTTGCATAACTTTTTCCCTTTGTCCAACAACTTTATACAACCCTCAAAGGGTGTGCTCCAAAAAATCAATCCTCTCCTGCTCAACATGTGTGGGGAACTTCAAATTACTCAGTAAAGAAGGGCTATGTGACACAATTGATAGAAGTGGATCTTACCCCCAAATCCTCCCTATGGAATAAGATATGGCACCCATATGGTATCCCAAAAATCAACATTTGTTTTTGGACTTTAGTGCATGGAAAAATATTAACTGCATAAAATTTGGCTAAGAGAGGGATCCTTCCCAATGTGTTTTATGCTTGTAAACCAATGTAGAAACTATTCATAATCTATTCTTGGATTCCCATTTCACATATAAAGTTTGGAAACAAGCAATGAAAGGATTTGAACCTTGATTATGGAAGCCAAATTCATGGATGAACCTATTTTTAAAATGAGGATACATGTTTCGTGGGTATCTAAAAAACAAACCTTTGTTGAAATACTTTTGGATTGCACTCCCAAAATAAATTTGTTGGAAGATATGGTTGGCAATAAATTGAGCGATCTTCCAACAAGAGTCATTCAAGCCTAATCTTGTAGCAAATAGAGTTATTTCCTTTTTAGTAGAATACATCAACACAAAAGGTTTTCACCTCAACTCTCCTCAAACATTAGAACCAAATGAACAATCTGTGCTAGAAAAATTTAGCATAAAACCCCATCCTCCCAGATTTATGGGGAGAATAGTTTAATTAATATCACACTGGCAGCTTCACATGAATCAAGAAGATTTTCAGGCTTGGAAAGCTAAGAATACTACTAATTTTATATTTTTTGATGGTGCATCAAAGTAGAATCTTGGGGCGGCAGGTGCAAGGGGGTGTTATTTATAACCATGGAGGAAAATTTGTAGCAACTTACTCATGGAGTTTAGGCATCTTCTCTAACAATTTGGCATAAGTATATGGTTTATATCAGGGATTGAAAATTTCCTTATCGCACAACATTCAAAACTAGATTGTGATTGGGAATTCACTAATAATCATTAAACATATGGTCAAGGGAACCATGGAGGTCATACTTTCCTCGGTTCTCATCTGAATCAAGAAACTTATTACTTCCTTCTCCCATATTTAAATTTAGCACGTGTTGAGAAGTAACAATATTGAAGCATATTGGTTAGCATCTGAATCAACTAAACAAAAAAATGGGACCTTAGTCATTAAAAATGAATTCACTTTAGGGTTAATCTCTTAATGTTTCATCATGAAAAGTGGTGCAAAAAATCAAAAGGCATGTCCATATGTTAGTGTTGATGGATTCACTTAAAGTGAGGAAGGGAACGATGAGACCCCTCAATTCCTCCCAAATTCTCTCACTTTTCAAGCAAATTTCATTAAAATCATTGCAGAGCATGGAAATGTAACAAAGTGGGATATTTATGGAACATGATCTATGTTATGTTGGAAACAAGCTTGTTAGGGACCTAACCTCCCTAAACCCTCATGTAGGTAGAACAATATGATTCCATGTAATAAAGGCCAATATTAATATGGCCTAGCAATAAGGAAGAAAAACTCAAATGTAAGAAGACCTAATAGAAGCTTCCGCTTCTAGAAAGATCTTCCTCTAGATTGTTCTTTTGGATAGATAGATTTAGTATAAATAGGAGTAGAGGGTATGAGAAATATTGTCTTGGAGATTATTGTAATAGAGCTCTGCTCTGCTGGAGGTTTCCCCCTCAAAGAGGCAACTGAACATTGATATCATTAATCAAGGTGCTCTTTCTGGTGTTATTATGGTATTATTCCGGTATTTTTATGGTTATATCATTGTTGCTCTGTCCTTTCTATACTAAAATATTTTTGTTCTGCATACTTTTTTATATCGGGAATACTACAAGTGGTATCAAAGAACCTTCCTCGACATAAAATTGCAGGTTGATGTTTTCAGGGTAGAGACGTATTCTGGTGTCTTAAATTTACAAATATCTATTATTCAACACATAAATCCATGGTCAGGGAAGCATACATGTAGGAACTACAAGTGGTTTTTAAGTGCACATCTGTTGGCCACCCTTGTAACCCATGTTGGTATCCCTTCGAGTGGAAGTGCATCAGACAACACTTGTATACGGATCGAACTAGATATTCTAAATCCCTCCATAGATAAATTGATTGGTCGCCTGACTGCTATAGTGTCACTGAGAACAACACTCGGGAAGATACTCTTTAGTGTCTGGGTAGTCGGGTAGTATGGCTAAGGGCAAGGTCTAGCCTCCTTAGTTGGTGCATTGAGATATTGGGTTGAGTACTAATGTTGGACCCCACACGTATATCAGAGATATATAACACAGGGAAAACCTTTTCTGTAGAAACCATGAATATCCTACCCCTGGGGATGGAAAAAAAAAATAACATACAAGATCCATTGCCACGCAACTGTGCCTTCTGCATTCTGGTTGCGAAGTTACTACACATTTCTTCCTGTTAATCATTTGGGAATTTCATCACTGCAATATTATTCAGGCCAGAGTATAACTTTGTAGGAGTAAAAAAAACGAATATAGTGGTCCTACCGACACACTTATTTGGGACCTATCCCACCGGGGTCCTCTCTTCACCATGATTCCCATGATACCTATCATTTTTCACACATTTTTTTGTTTGTTGACCTGACCCTTCTCCGACACCCTTATTTGGACCCTATCCCATTGGATCCCCCTTTTTTCCCTGATTGCAGTGGTACCTATCATTTGACACCCTTCTTATCAATGGTCCCACTCACCCCTCCAGACCCCTTGTGTTTCCCCTATACCATTTGGCTGCCCATTTTTCCAAATGGCCACCACACGAGCCCAAGAAATCAATACCTTGATTGCTGACACCCACCAGAACATGAAAGACATCAAGAATATCAATGACAATATTATCTCAATCAATTTGTCTATTCAGGTCCTCCAGGAACAATGTTCCTACATCAAATACCCCAGAGACCTCAAATCCACCTTTGAACACTTCATGGGTCGTTCCTAGAACCCTTTATCTTCTAAACAACCATTTTATCAGGATGACCATGACTCTTCCCATTACCAAGGTCCTCATACTACCCACTTTTTTTGAGACCTTCTCCCTCCCATAATTGAGGTGAACAAATTTGATGGATCGAATACCACAGGCTGGGTCACCCAAATGGAACATTATTTATCTTTGCATGGAATTACTGATGATTTATCCAAGCTTTGTTATGGTGTCCTACATCTAGATACAGAATGATGGAAATGTTGGAAATGGAGAAAAAAGGCACACCAAGGGTATGTTGCTTGGACATAGTTTGTGGCTGAACTTTATGACCGCTTTGACTCTAACACCCACCATTTAGGTCGTTTCACCAAGTTAAAGTAGTCTAGGACAGTGGAATATTTTATTGTTTCATTTGAGCACTTGGCTTTTAGAACGGAGGACATGTCAGATGCTTTCTTTAGGGAATGATTTATCAGTGGCCTCAAAGATGAAATTTGTGCCCATGTTCTCATGGCACACCCCCAGACTTGGTTGGAAGCTACTCAATGAGCCAAGGAAGCACAACAAATTGTATCCTCCCAGATCCACAAACCCTCATTTCCTCCTTTCCCTAAACCCACCAATTATGCCCCTCCTGCAACTTCCCTCAAGATCCATAAATTAACCATGGCTGAAATGGGAGAACGTTAATTCAAGGGTCTTTGTTATAATTGTGATGACAAATATTTTCTCGGGCACAAGTGTAAGAAATAGAATCTTTTTATTGTTGTGACGAAGGATATTTCTGAAGAAGATGTTGTTGTTTCGTCTATGGAGGAACTACCACCACCATCTGATCTGACCCCACCCTATGATCCACCAGACATTGACCCTGTGATTTCACTTAATTCCCTCACTGTCTTCTCTACTCCCCAGACTCTCAAATTAATTGGTTACATAAAAAATAGGAAATTCATCATCCTTGTGGACAGTGGTAGCACCCATAATTTTATTCATCGCCGCATTTCCCAAGAAGTTAATTGTTACATCTGTGTCGTCAATAATTTTTAAATCATGATTGCCAATGGCAGTTCCATGAAATGTGGGGGATGATGTGAAAATGTGTGACTCCAAATTGGTCAGTATCACCTGAAATCCCATATGTTTGTTATAGACATGGGTGGTTGTGACATTGTTCTTGGTGTCAAATGGTTACGCACTCTAGGCCCCATTCTCATGGATTTTAAAAAATTAACCATGCAATTACAATAGGAGGGACAACAATATAAGTTCCAAGGCATCATAATAGGCTCCCCTAAGATCATCAGTTCCCATCGCATGGAAAAGATCCTAAAAAAAGGTCATTCGGGCATTACATCCCAACTCCACTCCATTCATGTTGTTAAGGAACCTTTTGTGCATCCTGACCTCCAATCTATCCTCTCCCTTCACCAAGTTGTTTTTACCACTCCCAAAGAACTCCCCCCTTCCCATGGAGTCCATGATCATTCCATCCCTCTCATCCCGGGCAATCTTCCTCCCAATGTTCAACCTTATCGTCATTCATTTTCCCAGAAGAATGAAATTGAGAAAATTGTTCATGAATTGCTAGAAGCAGGTGTTATCCATCCCAGTACTAGCCCCTATTATTCCCATGTGGTCATGGTCCTCAAGAAAGAAGGTACTTGGTGCATATGTCCTAATTTTTGTGCCCTCAACAAACTCACAATCAAAGACAAATTCCCCATTCCTATCATTGATGACCTCTTGGATGAATTGAGTGGTGCTCAGTACTTCACCAAACTGGATCTACGTTCTGGATACCACTAGAGCTGTATGAAATAATAATACATTCCCAAGACTGTATTTTGAACTCATGAGGGTCATTATGAATTCTTGGTAATGCCCTTTGGATTATGCAATGCTCCTTCCACTTTCCAAATTCTTATGAATCATGTCTTCCATCCTTTTCTCCGTCATTTTGTCTTAGTTTTATTTGATGATATTCTCACCTGTAGTAGAACTTGGCCATCCTATATCTCTCGTGTGAATCAAGTTCTCTATCTACTCTCTAAGCACCAACATTTCCTCAAACAATCTAAATGTGTCTTTGGTGCCTCAGAAGTGGAATACCTGGGTCATATTTTCGGCAAGGATGGTGTCTGAGTGGATCCTAAGAAAATTGAATCTATGTAGTATTGGCCTCGCCCTTAAACTCTTAAGAGCTTGCGTGGTTTTCTAGGTTTAACGGGATATTATGGGAAGTTTGTTCAGAATTATGGAAAAATTGTAGCTCCTCTCACTTTTCCCCTTAAAAAGAATGATTTCACTTGGACTTTAGTTGTGGATAATGCCTTCCAAGCCTTGAAATATGTTATGTGCTCGACCATTGTCCTCACACTTCCATACTTAAAAAAGACATTCGTATTGGAATGTGATGCTTTCGGGAAAGGAATTGGGGTCGTCCTCATGCAAGATGGTAGGCCTTTGGCCTTCCCTAGAAAACAACTTTCAGAGAGACATTTGGTCCAATCCATTTATGAAAAGGAAATGTTAGCTATTTTTCATGTTGTGGATCTCTGGCGTTGTTATTTATTGGGTCGACGCTTCCAAATCAAAATTGATCATTAGAGTCTCAAGTATTTCCTGGAACAATAAATTTCATCACCGACACAACAAAAATGGGTGACCAAGCTATTTGGCTATGATTATGACATCATTTACATGTAGGGCAAGGAAAATGTAGTGGTTGATGCTCTTTCTCGGAAATCTGAAGAAGACGGGTCCATTTTCTCCCTCTCCTTCATTGTACCAGATTGGGTCCAAGTTATTCATCAGGAATGGCTGCAATACCCCATAATTTCTAGCATGCTCCACCAATTGAAACACAATTCTCCAGTTTCTCCAGGGTACTCTTGGCACAATGAAAATCTTTGCTACAAAGGTCGTTTATATTTATGCAAGCAATCACAACTTAAATCAACAGTTCTTTTTGAACTTCATGCCTCACCCATAGTCGGGCATTCAGGGTTTACCAAAAACTATGAATGGGTCAAACATTCTTTTTCCTGGGATGGTATGAAACAAGACATCTCCACCTTTGTATTTGAATGTGAGGTATGTCAACACACCAAGGGAGAAATTGTTAAAGCTCTGGGCACACTCCAACCACTTTAGATTCCCCTTACTATTTGGTGAGATATTTATATGGATTCCGTTGTGGGCTTACCTAAATCAGACAATAAGTCAGTCATCATGGTGGTCATAGATCGTCTCTCCAAATATGATCATTTTTGTGCTCTTCAACACCCACTCACCACCTCCACAGTGGCTCAAATATTCATGGAAAATATATTCAAGCTTCATGGCATGCCTAATTCTATTGTCTCTAACAGAGATCCCACTTTCACCAACAATTTTTGGCAAGAATTGTTCAAGCTATAGGGAACCCAATTGCATCTCAACACTGCCTATCACCCCCATATGCATGGCCAGACTGAAGTTGTCAACAAGTGTTTGGAAACATATTTGAGGTGTTTTGCATCTGAGAGGAAAAATCGGTGGGCTCAATGGTTACCCCTAGCTAAATGGTGGTACAACACATATTACTAGATACAAATACTCACATGACTCCTTTTGAAGCAGTCTATGTCCAAAATCCCCCATAGGTTCTCTCATATATGCCAAGGGTCTCAAAGGTTCAGGAGGTTGATAAAAATATTACAATCTGAGAGGCTATTCTTCGTGCCCTCAAAGAAAATTTGGTCATGGCTAAGAATCGCATGAAGAAACAAGTAGATCAAGGTTGTTTTGAACGACAAATTGTTGAAGGGGACCAGTTGTTTCTTCGACTAAAACCTTATAAGAAGACTTCACTCAAAGCTCACAAACTTGCACCCAAATTTTATGGTCCTCATACAATGCTCAAGCATGTGGGATCAATGGCCTATCAATTAGCTCTACCCAATCATTCGAAGCTCCATCATGTTTTTCATGTTTCCTTCTTAAAGAAGGTGATTGGAAATAAGTGCCAAACTCAAACTAGAATCCTTGAGTTGGATGAAGAAGGTTCCATCTGGTTGCAGCCACAAGTTGTCTTGGCCCAGCAAGAGCATCGTCTCCATCATTTCATTATCAAGGAAGTGTTAGTCCAATGGAAAGATACAACACCAGAAGATGCCACCTGGGAGTTGACCACCAGTCTACAATAATTTCCTCATCTTAAGCCTTGAGGAAAATTATGTTCTTCAAGGGGGAGGGAATGTTAGGGAACTAACCTCTCTAATCCCTCACATAGGTAGAATAATATAATTCCATGTAATAAAGGTCAATATTAATAAGGTCTAGCAATAAGGAAGAATACGTCAAATGTAAGAAGACCCAATAGAAGCTTCCTCTTCTAAAAGGATCTTCCTTTAGATTGTTCTTTTGGATAGATATATTTAGTATAAATAGGAGTAGAGGGTATGCAAAATCTTTTCTTGGAGATTATTGCAATAGAGCTCTGCTTTGCTAGAGGTTTCCCCCTCGAAGAGGCAAGTGAACATTGCTATCATTAATCAAGGTGCTCTTTCTGGTGTTATTCTGGTATTATTATAGTATTGTTTTGGTTATATCATTGTTGTGATGCCCTTTCTATGCTAAAATATTTATGTTCTGCATACTATTTTATATTTGTAATAATACAAAGCTTGATGGTCTTTGGCATCCCTAATTTTTTCTTGGCTTTGTCCTATTTGATGGTTTACTCCTATTTTTTTGGCCCTTCTCTTTAGTGTGGGTTCTCTATCAAGTGTGACCTATTTGGTGGCCATCCCTTGGCTTAGTTTCTCTGGTTTGTGGGTTTATCATGCTAGGTCCTCTAGTCAGTTTTCTTGGACTCTTCAATCTTCATGATTTTCTAGTTTTGGTCTCAACTCATCTTCTTCTCAGTTATTTGGATGTTCAGTTCAAGCTCCTGGATTTATTTAGGGAAATTATTTTGGAGAGAGGCAGGCTTGTATGAATTATAGGCCTATCCTCTCTTGGTTGTCTTCAGTCCCATTTTCTTGGCTCAAATTTCATAAGGCTATGGATTACACTGAAATTAGGGAAACCAAAAGGGCCCTCAAGTTGCATTTTGAGACTATTGAAAGGAAAGACATTTTATTGGATGATTTGAGAGGAAATTTGGGGGTTCAAGGAGTAACCTCGAGTGCTAATGAAGAAACAATTATGATAATTTTTCTCACCCAAACAAGATGGAGTTCATCCCTGGAAGTCGAATTGATTGTTCTCAAGCGGACCCTTGTTTCTAGGGTAGACCTGGTGTCTCATTCTCAATTTCAGTCTTATAGAAAGTTCAACAAGATATAGTTAATGTTCTAGTCAAGAAATCCATAGAAAACAATGATCTATATGAAGAAGCAAATCCTGCGGGATGATGTTTTTCTTCCTTTCAAGTTGTATATCTTATCTATGTATTATAGAGTAGTCAAAATATTAGGCACTTTATATAGATACTTTACTTAAAACATTTTGATTTGAACTTATCATATCATAAGAGCTTACAGGCTATAGAGGCAATGTTGGACACCCTCTCTATTTTGATATGTAACCAGTTGATAAGAACCTCTTTGTTTGTACTTTTTGTTGCAATTTTTTTTTGTAGTCTTTTTATAATACAAATCTACCAATTACAATTTAAAATATATATATATTATTATTTTGGATGTTGATTTAATCTTTGAGTACCTGAGTAGTATTAGATGACAATTATGATATCACAACTAATTATGTAAATGTTATAATATACCTTAAGAAAATTTTGGAGACATAAAATAAGCATAATTGTAGACATTTACAAAGAGATAGACAATAACATCCAAATTCATTGGTTGCAAAAACAGTAATTTCAATTAAGCGTTGGGCTAAATATATGTGTTGCCAACATTTTAAGTTATAATCACAAAAATCTTATAGTGAATGCATTTAAGCTATAATTTACTCATTCGATACAATCAACCTATTTGTAAATTTGGTTAACATTGTAGTTAACGTAGTTAACTCAATTGTCCAAGAATAAAATGATATGAGATGAATTTGATCTTATATATATATATATATATATGAAGAACTAGCATAGATTCATCTTAACTCTGGATCTTCCATACTCGGAGAGACATCAAGTCCCTCAAGGTGAAAACTTTTTGAGGAAAAGTTTGCACCTTAAGGAATATGATCCCTTTCAATACATGATAGCTCCAAAATTAAGGTGGATCTTATATTAAAAATCCTAAATAAGTATTGGATTTTGTTTACAGTTTAGTTGGTCATTTGGATTCTTTTAGTCTTCAAATTATAAGAGGTTGTGAAATTCATCAATGATTATTATTGATATCCTCGATATCATCGAAAGGTGTATGGTATGTTTCAAAGTAAATGTGACAATTTTTAGGTTGGGTGACATGTACAAAGGTAATGGACTTACACCAAAAAAAAAAAATCATTACACAAAGATAGTAACATTTTATATATTTCTAGATGGAAAAGGTAGGAACATGTCACAATTTCTATATATGTGCTTGTATCTCGTATTTAGATAGTATATATTGCCAATTCTACATCTTAAAATGTGTTTTACATTATATAGTGGTCTGCCATTTATTTATACAATAGCTAAGGGGGTTATTAGTCCCTGCCGCAGGCATAAAGGGACTATAGCGATCGATAATCTGTTGACCTTCTATTACTTTGTCCTTTGACTACAAATATTTCCATATTATCTATTGTTGGAACCAGGGAACTAAAATCTTCGATTTTTATATAATAAAAAGTATCATATATGTGATGATCTAATTGGACAACGGATTAGAGGTCTTATTGTCGACTTCGCTATTCCCAATGTTATATATGTTGGTATATCCAAAGTATTTGATTATATATGGTATTTTTGAATCATATATTTTCTTATGCATTGTTGGAAGGTGGATTAATGCTATCATTAGTTCGAATGTTTGGCTTAGCATTTTCTGCTAGCTAAATTTATGCTAGCATTTGATATGCTAGCATATCCAAAGCTTGTCCATTGAATACATTCTCTACTGTTCGAACTATTGTTACATAAATTATAGTAAATTTATTTTGGTACGTTAGAGACCTGCCACATTGCATTTTTTCTTAAATATTTACAGAGCATTTCTGACAAACTTAAATGTTTACCTAATAGGCTTGGCAGCGTTGAATGTTTACTTAGTAGGCCTGCTACCATACATTTTCTTCTGTTTTTTTATTTTATATGCAATATTCTCTGCAGTCATTTTGGCAATATTGTGCTTCAACGACATTGCTGCTTCACTGGTCCATGCTTGCTTCTTGCATCTCCATTGATTTCTTAGTTGCCAGTTGTTGTTGTTCTTGTTTGCATATTCGTCTTGTTGCAGTTTGCACGTTTGGGGTTCTGCAACCTGCAACCGCGATTGGAACTGTGTCATTCCTAATGGATTGGTTGTTGGTTGCTTCTTTGTTCGCTGGATGTTGTTTATTGTTGTTTGATTTGACTTTGCAGGGTTCGGGTCTTGCGGCTGCAATTGGGCCTTTTGGTGGTTCTTAACTGGTTTCTTGTTTGTTGCTTGCTCTTATTTGCATAAGGTTTTCAATGTTGGGGTGTTGCATCCGCAGTTGGATCTGTTGTTAAATTGTTTTTCAGTTGACTGCCCATAAAATACTATTAAGATAAAATAACATAGAAAAAATTGCAATCGATGTAAATTTCATATGTTCGTTTTGTTGCAGTTTGCACATTTGGGGTTCTACAACCATGATTGGAACTGCATCATTCCTGGTGGGATGTTTGTTGCTTGCTTCTTTGTTCACTCGATGCTTTTTATTGTTGTTCGATTCGACTTTGGAGGGTTCGGGTCCTGCGGCTGCATTTGGGCCTTTTGGTGCTTCTTAATTGGGTTGCTATTTGATGCTTTCTCTTGTTTGCCTAAGGTTTGAAATGTTGGGGTGTTGCATCCGCAGTTGGATTTGTTGTTACATTGTTTTGCAGTTGACTCCCCATAAAATACTATTAAGATAAAATAACATACAAAATTTTCCAGTCGATGTAAATTGCTTCTCTTTTGCCTTCAACCAATGTTTGTCGGCCTCAAACTATATTTCATAACTAGCGATGTTTTTTCCATGGTTTATTTCTTACAGTGGTTTCATATTTATCAGAGTAAGCTTTTTTTTGTGAGCGATATAATTGTTCTCTCCCTTTTTTTTCGCACGGAAATTGCATTTTTGCTTCTATACTTTCTCACGTTTTTGTGGTCGCGGGTTCCTGGTGTGGCGAACTAACAAATCGTTATCGACCAACCGTCATTCGGTTGTATACTTAGAAAATTTTATGGACGTGTTTTCACAGATAGGTGTTATTGAACTATGATAGCTCATGTTCGGTGTATACATCTTACACCCAGAACTATTGTGCTCTACAATTCGACCCTGCACTCCTCGAACTCACAACCGTGCCTCTGCCTGTGATGAGTTTGTCTATCCGAACTACATTTCCATACTTAATCAAGTTTTCAAAGTTTGGTGGGTTGATGCCTTTCCGGGTTCAGAAAAGTTTAAAATCATTTGTCGCTCCCCTCCATCCCCGCTACCTTCTGCCCTTCCCAATAGACATTAATTATGCTTCCAAAAGTCACAACCGACCAGACAGGTTCTAAAATATTTCCTTTAATAAGAGGAAAGCTCGAGGACATCTCCCATTAAAATGAATAGATGGGCGAATCTTATGGGATCTGGTAATTTTTTTTGCCTGCATTTTGATTTTGCAAAAAAAATATATATATTGGCTCTTTTAGTTTTTTAAAGGCTTCATCATAGTAACAGTGCAGTACTATACTAGCTCGCTGTCATCCACAAATGTGTCACCCACAGAGGCCTTGACGTCATGTCCCTCTTTGATATTTTTCATATGTTAGATGTCAGCTTTGAGAATCTGCTCGGATATGGGAATGTTAATACGTGGTATTAGTCACTATTCAATGTACATATTCGAAAATATTGGCATTAATAAGCGAAAATATCGAAAACATCTGTCATTGAAACGAATTAACCCAAAATCTACGGAATATCATACTGTCATCCTCCAACATTGCTTTTAAATACTTATTTCCATTTCTCTCTATCATCAAAGAGTTGGGATTTAGGGTGCCTTCGGTCTAATGTTCCTGGTCATGGACATGTAAGACAACTTAGAGATGTGATTGAGGCCTAAATGAAAGAAGAGAGACTGGTTTTATGTGACGTGAGCTTTGAGCAAAAAAAAAACTCTGTTATCCAACATAAACTCAGACAGGGGAAAAAAAAAGAACAAGTATCTTCTAGTTGGTGTTCTCCCTGTATTCGATGCTTTGGTTGGTTGAAAAGCCTGCCTGGAGATTTGTTTGTTGATCTTCTTTGTTTTCTTGCTGGGAGTTGTAATGGATATTCAGGTCACATGCAACATACTTCTTCGTTGAAGTATATAGTTTCTTACAACAACACAGATTTGGTAAGTGTATCGAATTTTGCAGATCACACACGACTTTGTCTTCATCAAGGGAATCACACTTACCATGGCTTGCAAAGTGGTCTATGATGTTCGTAAATGACGCGAAATATTACTCCATACATGAATGTACTCAGAAGAGGGTAACATAAACTGTATGAGTGGATAAAAGGACATATTGTCACTACAAAAGTTTCTATTTCAAAGTTTGTTGAGCTACTTTTGGGTGTGGTAACAGAATTGACAGAAAGCCATATTCTTTGTTAAAGTTTGTTCGCTTTCCTCTGGATGTTTTTATAGAATCCACATATTTGGTGTCATCTCTGAACATTCCATACCTTTCTGTGGGTCGCCATATCTTCCACCACTATGACGAAAGATATATTATGATACGATTTGCAACATTTGATACACTTGCCAGACCTCTGTTGATGCGATCTACAACATTTGATACACTTTCCAGACCTATGCTTCTGGAAGAAGTCATGTACTTCAACAGAATAACATTTTGCAGCTAGCTTGGACGTTCCCTCCAATTTACTATAGTAAAACAAAGAAGTTCAACGTAAAAATCTTCAAGCAGGCTTTTCAACCAATCAAATGATCGAATACAGGGAGAATAGCAGTCACAACATACTTGAATTTTTTTTCTGTTCCATAGCTGATGTCACATAAAATAACTCCCTCGACTTTGAATTGGGCCTGAATCGAATTTCTAAGTTGTCTCAGATGTCAATGATGAGGAACATTACAAGGAAAGCACCTTAAACCCCAAGTTTTCGACGCTAGAGGGAAAATAATACTTAACAAAGAATGGAATGTTGAATAACTAGCCAATGCAAGCACCCCATATCTAGAAGAGACAAGCTATTCAAAAAACTGGGATATATCTAGTTGGCAGAACCAATTAAGTCCAAGATCCGAAATTGATATTCAACTCATTTTTTACGAATAAAGGATTTGATCGTCAAGAAAACTGTCAGGGAGCTTCATCATTGTACATAGTTTTTATTGGTTGGCAGCAGACCAAATGGAAATCATTATGGAAAATAATTTCAGTTGTATTTTGTAACCCATCTTATTTGAATATAGAATATTTGCGGTTTTTTTTTATGGTGTTTTCCAATCTCTGGTATTGCTTTTCATTTTATTTTGTACCTTTTTTTCCTGTGTTCTTAAACATGGATGACAAGATTTTATTTATCTTGCCTGGTACTTCAATTTAAATAAAGGCTACTATGTTCATTGTTTGCATTTTACATGGAAGAAAAAATTTTCATGGGCCATACTTATCTGTGTAGAGCCCCACGGTATTTCATAACCAAATGTCGCTCAGAGTCTTTGATACCCATCTTGGTGCACAAGGTATGGAAGGTATTGGTGAACTCCGGAACTGCTTGGCCCCTCTCTTGTCGCAGTGTGGTCCATCTCATGTATTGGTCCTCATAGTTGCCAACAGGGTAATATTGTTCCTTTACCGCATCCACAAA
>SNQJ01S0176513.1:0-14161 GCA_010110895.2 Picea sitchensis | reverse complement strand
TTTTTAACCCAAGGAAAAACATTTTGTAGTGTGAGAGAAATGGCTTAACACTAGAATAAAAGGAGGTGCTAAGGTATTATGGTTTCATTGGTGCGTAACATAGGGGTCTGGGAATTTGTTAGAAAAGGATCTGAGACCAATTAAAGGAGTTTGTGGACAACCCGAGTTCAAAGTTGCTAGCATAATTATTCGAGAACTTTGTCTAAAGAGAATTGGACCTGGTAGGTTTGCATCAAGGATTCCAAGCAATGGGGTGGTTACAATGTAGAAGAAACCCACAAAACCAGGCATAGTAGGGGGACTTGCAAACCCCATAGAAATTAAATATGATGGAAAAAATGAAGACCAAGACAAGACCAAAGCTGACCCAGAAGAACCGGATCAAAAGACTCAACAATAGAACCAAAACACAAAACTAGGTTTATCTGTCTTCATAGTGACTATGTTTAGTATCTTAAATAGTTGTATTTTTCATAGATAAAGACAACTATAAAATAGGCATTTAGATATAAATCTACATAGGTATGGGTTGGAAATCCATTACACTATATTTTTTCAAAGCCTTGTAGCTTGGTTTCCTATATGACGGGCTGTAGGGCTTGATGACTGTAACATTTTGTCTATAATAGAAATATAGAACTTAGCATATATGTGTGTGTGTGTGGGGAACACACACTCAATACATTAGTTAAATTAATATATGGATAAACGGTTTATGTGTGGTTCTCATGTATCCATATATTATTTGGACTTTGTTAATATAAACAATGTTATGAACTATGTATTATTTTTTAATTAACCATATTTTATATTCCTTTAATTTAAAAAGTTACTATGTGGTCTATCACATGGATTATATTAAAAAAATATTACAGTATTATTTATTATATGAGAATTACTTTATGAGTACTACATTTCTTATTAAAAGTAGTTTGTATTCTCATAAGTATTTTTATTTCTAATCAAATAAATATAAATTTGTTTTTATTCATTTTATTTTTAAACATCTCTTTAATTTAACTTAACCATAGTTACATAAGTAGTGCAAGAGGTGAGTTGTAAATATATCTTCCTCACAAAATGACTAACTCATAATTTTTTATTATATTTTTTAGGAGGCCTATTTTAGACCTCAAAATTCCCTTAATTTAGTTTCATCATATGTAAAACCTATATATATATATATTTTAAAGAGGATTAATATGTAATATAGGTAATGATCTTAATGAAAGTATATAAGGATAAAATGTATATATAAATTGTGAGTCACCCTAATAGTGAGTAAACATAGTCAACGATTGAGAACTAGTATATATGTAAATAAAATTATTTTTACATGCATTTAATTAATTAATTAAATGTATTTGAGTTATTTGGACTTCATCTCCTTCACACTGTAACTAACTATAACAAGTGTTCCATGGCAGCGTAGTCCCTGCCAGGTAGGAATGGGAATAAATGCGAATAAAGGGCTGGTGGATAGAAAATAAATTGAAATTTATCAAGTTATAGGGTCGTGGATAGCAAAAATTATACATATGAAACTTGTAATTTTATAAAGTAGATATTTAATTTTATAGATACGAAATATGTACTTTTATAAAGTATGGAAATGAGATTCCATACTTGGCATTTTTTTGGATTGCGGGTTGTTGGGCTGGTGCACCGAAAATTGGGCTCCGATGTTCCGTGGGCTACAAATAGCACCCAAAGTTCCGCGACATAAAAATTGACAAGTGGAGTTGTGGACTAGTTGAAATTTAAGGGCGCAGGACAACAAGAGTTATAGATATGAAATTTTTAATTTTATAAAGTAGATATTTACTTTTATAGACACGAAATATGTACTTTTATAAAGTATGGGAAAGAGATTCGATAATTGGAATTTTTTTGGATTGCGAGTTCTCGGGATGGTGCGTTAAAAATCGGGTTTTGTTGTTCCGTGGCCTACAAATAACACCCAGAGTTCCGCGACATATAAATTGACAATTGGAGTTTTGGACTATTTGAGATTTAAGGGTCAACATCTGTAACATAGGTTCGTGAACAAAGCCATAAGAAGACTATGAATAGCGAATTAGTTTTCTTTAAATTAAGGGGTGGTGGACATAAGAGATTGAAATATATGAAATTACAGGTTTGTGGATAGGAGAAATTATACATATAGAATATGTAATTTGATTAAGTAGATATATAATGCATGCACAAAAGCTTCATTTTGGGGTTGTCAGGATGGTGGGCTGAAAATTGGGTTGTTGTTGTTCCGTGCCCTACAAATAGCACTGAGAGTTTCACGAAATAGAAATTGAGAAGCGGTCTTGTGGACTATTTGAGTTTTTGGATCACGGGTTCTCGGCCTGGGGGGATGAAAATAGGGCTTCTGTTGTTCCGTGGCCTACAAATAGCACCGAGGGCTCTGCGATATACAAATTGACATGCAATCTTGCAGACTAATTTTTCGTATCGCGGGTTCTCGGGCTGAAAATTGAGCTTTTGTTGTTCTGTGGCCTACAAAAATTAAATATGTAATTTGATTAAGTAGATATATAGAGAATGTATATATTGGGTTTATGTTGTTCCGTGGTCTACAAATAGCACTGAGAGTTCCGCAATATACAAATTGAGAAGCCATCTTGCGGACTATTTGAATTTTTTGTATGGCAACTTCTCGGTCTGGCGGGCTAAAAATTGGGCTTTTGTTGTTCCGTGGCCTACAAACAACGGATAGAGTTCCGTGATATACAAATTGACAATCGAACTTGCATAGAATACCATACAACCACACATGCATACAATACCATAGATAGAGGAGGAGGAAAATGTTGAAAGAGAGGGAGAAAATGTTGAAACAAAGGGAGAAAATGTCGAAACAGGGTTAGATTTTATATATAGAGTTCTTCCACCTCCATTTAAACTGATAGATAGTTTCCTTCCTCTACCTCTCTTTCTTCAGTCGACTGCTCAAGCTTTTAGTTTTGATGGATGCTTTTTCAGTTTTGGATAATTCTTTTTTATAGTTTTGAGTTCATGTCGTTTAGAATTGTTTTTTCAATTTTGGTTCATGTTTTTTTCTCAATTTGGATGGATGCTTTTTCAGTTTTGGTTCATGCTTTTTACTGTTTCGAGTTCATTCTGTTTAGAATTGCGTTTTCAATTTTGGTTCATGTTTTTTTCTCAGTTTTGATGGATGCTTTTTCAGTTTTGGTTCATGCTTTTTATAGTTTCTAGTTCATGCCATTTATAAGGAACACGTATAGCATTACTGAATTAGTTTTCCTTTTTACATATGGTGGTGGAAAAAAAAAGAAAAAAAATATTACTGGCGTCTGTTACATAGGATGCTTGACAAAAGTATGAAAAAAATAACATTCTGGAACTAGTTTTCTTTAAAAAAGTGGGTTCTGGACTTAGCCAGTTTTTGGTTCGCGGGTTCTCGGGCTGGGGACCTGAAAATCAAGCTTTTGTTGTTCCCTATCCTAGAAATATCACTGATAGTTCCGCGATATACAAATTGAGAATCAGACTTGCGGACTATTTGAATTTTAAGGAGCTCGTTTCCAGAAAATTCAGCATTCACGAATTAGTTTTCTTTAGACAGGTTTTACATACGGTGGTGGAAAAAAGGGCAAAAAGTATAGTACCAATGTCTGTTACAGAGGGCGGTGGAAAAAAGGACCAAATAAGTAGCATTCCAGAATTAGTTTTCTTTAAAACAGGGGCTCCTGGACAGAAGAAATTGAAATTTATGAAATTGTAGGTTCCTGGAGACCGTAAACTATACATACCAAATACGTAATTTTTTAAAGTAGATATTTACTTTTATACATAGGCTGATTCCATACTTGAGAAATTTTTGGATCACGGGTTCTCGGGCCGACAGGCTGGAAATTGGCGCAAATTCAGAAGCGCGGTTGCAGACTATTTTAATTTTAAGGGCCTTTGTGGCAAACATTATGAAGGACATGTGGTAAAGGTGCAAGAAATGACATACTCTCTATATGTTTGAGTAGAAATAAAGTAGTGAACACAATTTTATGACATTTATATTAAAAATAATAAAACATGTTACATATTCCTGGAAATTTAAAGAAACACACACACACATATATATATATGTGTGTGTGTGTGTGTGAAATATGATATCTGAAATTTGAGTGAGTGATTTATGTCATACTTAATTTTGAAAATGTCCAGGCAGGAGAAAATATGCATGAGAAAAAAGATAATTGAGATAAAATAAACAAAATGACTTGACATTCAACATAGCTGAAGATAAAAATCTAGGAACACATAAAAGAAGGGAAAAAACTAGCCTTCCCAAATTAGAACATGGACGAAACCCTCATTCCATACTTCGCCAGTTTCTAGATCTCGGGTTCTTGGGATGGAGATCTGAAAATTGAGCTTCTGTTGTTCCATGTGCTTCGAATAGCACCGAGAGATCCATGATATATAAATTTAGAAAGGGACCTATGGACTATTTGAATTTCAAGGGGCTTGTGTCCCAAAAATTTAGCATTGGTGAATTAGTTTTCTTTACATAGATTTTACATACAGTGGTGGAAAAATGTACAAAAAACATAGTACCAATGTCTGTTGCATAGGGTGGTGGACTAGAGGACCAAATAAATAGAATTCCTGAATTAGTTTGCTTTAAAATAGGGGCTCGTAGAGCATAAATTATACATAGCAAAAATGTGATTTTTGAAAGAGGCAGTTTTTGGATCGCGGGTTGTCGACCCGGCGGGCTGAAAATTGGGCATCGGTTGTTCCATTGCCTAGAAAGAGCACCCACAGTTCCATGATATACAAATTCACAAGCGGACTTGCAGACTATTTTCATTTTAAGAGCCTTTCTGGAAAAATTATGAAGGATAGGTGGTAAAGATGCAAGAAATGACATATTACTATACGTTTGAGTACAAAAAAAGTAGTGAACACAATTTTATGACATATATATAGAAAAAGTGAAATGTGTTACATATTCCTGGAAATTTAAAGAAACATATATATATATATATATGTGTGTGTGTGTGTGTGTGTGTGTGTGTGTGTGTGTGTGTGAAATATGATATGTCAAATTTGAGTGAGTGATTTATGTCATATTTTATTTTGAAAATGACCAGGCCGGAGAAAAAATGCATAAGAAAAAAAGAGAATTGAGATGAAATAAACATAATGAATTCACATTTAGCATAGCTGAAGATAAAAATCTAGGAACACATAGATATATAAAAAGACAAAAGAATAGATTTATTTCGAATATATGAAAAAAATAGTATTTTGTTACATATCCCTGGAAATTTAAATGCGTTTGCATATAGACTAGGATTGGGGCTCCTGCAAACCATAACAAAAGTATGTACAAGAAATAGGACTGTGGAAAGAAGTTGGACACAATAGAATGTAATACCTGAAAAGTAGAAATGGGAAGATCAGTTTTTGGCTATAGATTTCTACTTAGAAAAGTTGGAATAACTGAATCGATAAAGAAAGGACTATCACTATACACTTACAGGGATGGTACATATAAGTAATTTTGGTACTTGCTTGGTCATGCCTTTCCCTATTGGTTTTTGTGGGCGACCCACTTGAATAATTGGATTGATAAATAGAGGATTTATGCATTTAGTTGTTGGATATCGTCGGTGACCCACTTCAATTTCTCTTCAATATAGCTTCTGCAGGGGGCAATGTTGATGTCATTGCGGATTTGAATGCTGAAAAATTCATTTTCTAATTCGCTTAGATCAATTTAAATTTTACACAGAGCTTCATGAATGTATCCATTCTATATCGAATAGCGAACTAGCCAGTTTTCCACCTCTTCTTCATGATATTCAACAATCCTGTAAATTTTTTCTAAAGATAAGGCCTGACATGGCCTTCAAATTATCAACTTGTTTATCGAAATCTTGCTTGGTTAACGCCAATGAGTTGAGGATTAAGCTAGGGTCCTGGAAGCCGTTTGTCTTTCCTGCTATGTTTGTTTTGGTGAGCTATGTAAATAATGTTTCTTTATTTGATATTGCTTTCTCACATGATTGGACGATGAGATACAAGTTCTTCACTTTCTCTTTCCAACATGCTTCTAATTGAGTGAGCCTTTTTTTGGACGGGATATCATGTTGTCTTCTTCTTGTCTCTGGCATGTTGTTGACATGAAAGGAAAAAGGGATGACCCTATGCACATAGAAAGTTTCTTCATTTTTAAATCCATCTGCAGAAGTAGGAGCAAGTTATGTGCTCTGCTGCCAAGGGAATCCATATTCTGTGATGTTTCCCAGGCCTTTGTAATCAATTCCATTCTTTTGTTGATATTTTTCTCCACATCTCCTCTACAGGATGCGAGGAAGCTGGAGGACCCTTTTAGATTTGTTGTAGGGGTGCATGTAGTCGCAGGGATGGCTATTTCCAAAGAATTGGCAAGCAATGGCATAGGAAACAAAGCTTCCTCTAATTCCTTAATCCGGTTCTTTAGTGTGGCATTTTTGGCTTTAATGACTCGAACGAAATCATGAAGAGAATCTCTGGTTTCCATGTGAAGTTCAGAGATTTTGGACACCTGCATATTGGCAATGTCAAGTTATGAATGATGTTTTCTTTTCTTATTTTTTACATCTCTTTTTCAATGATTAATTTTTTTGATTCAGTTTAAAAAAGAACACTCTGGAATACGAAGGATTCATCTTCGTCAAAAAATTCGGTATCAACCATGTTCATTGAGCAGGCATGCTGAATTGCATCTCCGAGCTAGTCAAGGTTGTAGAACATGCTTTCCAGATCAGCGTCAAGATCCATTTTTTCACTGTAGATTTCGGGCTGCTCTGCCTCCCCTACAATTCGTTTTCCCTTCTTCTGCACATGAAGCTCGTGAGGAAGATGTTCACTGTATCTCTACAAAACTGTTGTGGAGATGCTACCAGTAGTTCATGGAAACATTGGTTTGTTACAGAGTCTGCTTGAAATGAAGAATGGAGGGGCTAATATAAGCCCCCAGAAACATTGCTTCAATGCATGCGAATGGAAAATCTCCTCATTAATGACAATATCTATGCATTTTGTATACTGACCTGTTAGAAGTAAAGAGAAATTATTTCATAATTAGAAGTGCGAAAGTGGGGGTTACAACGAAGAACATTTAAGGATTGGAGGTTTGGTGAACGAACCAAGCTGGCGGCATCCGAACGACATTTCATGGTATTTGACATTAAGACTGGGAAGAGATTGGAGGTTTCGTGAAAGAAGCAAGGTGGCGGCATGCGAATGACATTCCATGGCATTTGAAATTAAGACTGGGAAGGGATAATAAAAGCCTTTGCAAAAAATGCATTGATGGCAGAACTTCTTAAGCCTTGCGCACATCAATGACAACTTAGACGGTGCTTACACGATGACCTGTCAGCATTAAAGATTTATAAAGAAGACATATACATATATATAAACACTATTTCTTATTATGCACACATGCGAAGGTGACAGACACAGGGAAGAGCAAGCAAGGAAGCAATGGCCAAGTCTGAAAGTGCATGGTAAAACTGCTAAATGTTCAATGTATAAACTGCATGAGTCAGAATGTTTCAGCTAAGCAAACCAAAGTCCTTGGTTCGACCCCCACTGCATATTTCATAATTCATGTGCAATACCAACTCTGCGGTTACCAGATCAGTATATGTAGAAACGAGCCAAAACTAAAAATGTACTTCATAAAGTATGGACAAAAGATTTTATAGAGCATGTACGGATATGGAATTCCATATTCGGGCACTTTCGAGATCGCGGGTTCTCGGGCGGGTTGGAAAGGTCTCTATTGTTCGGTGTTCTACAAATAGCACACACAGCTCCATGATATACAAATTCAAAAGAGGATTTACAGGGTGGCTAATATTTTATAGACCTTATAAATTTTCTGGATCACGGGTTCTCGGGATGGCGGGGTAAAAAATGAAGCTCTATTGTTCGGTGCCTTACGAACATCTTATGATAATAAATTGACAAGCGAATTTGCAGGCAGACCAGCTCAACATTCTAGTCCAGGGCTTTGCTATTTTTTGTCATATAGAAATTGGGTTATCGGGTTGGCGGTCTCAAAATAGCCCAAGCAAAGCAAAGGGCTCCGTCCGACTCCCAGTGCACATTTCATAATTCATGTGCAACACCAACTGTGTGGTTACCAAATCAGTGTGTGTGGAAACGAGGAAAAACTAAATATGTACCTTTATAAACTATGGACATGAGATTTTATAGATCATGTACCGATATCACATTCCATACTTGTGGGTTCTTGGGTGGGAGGGGTAAAAAAACAAGCCTCTATTGTTCCGTGTTCTACAAATAGCACATACAGTTCCGCGATATACAAATTGATTAGCGGATTTGCGAGGTAGCTCAGATTTTATAGACCATGTACAGTTACCGGATGGCGCGTTGTCGGGCTGGTGGGGTTAAAAACGAGCCTCTATTGTTTGGTGCCTTGCAAATTGCTTACGATAATAAATTGACAAGCGGATTTGTTGGCCGGCTCAACATTTTTCAATTGACAAGCGGATTTGCAAGCTGCCCGGCTGAACATTCTACTTCTACTGATTTCCACGATATAGAAATTGACAGACTCTAGGGTTGGCGGGCTCCCAGAAACAAGCACCACATACCAAGTATGCACAGATCCCTTATTCCATACTTAGCCACCTATTTGGATCGCGCACTTGCGGGCTGTACATTGTGCCTCTAATGTTCCGTGTCCTACAAATAACAATCATAGTTGGGTGATATACATATTGACAAGTGGATTTGCGGGCTGGCTGGCTCAACATTGCATTTCTGCTGGATGGCGGACGTGCAACATAGCGGCCTCTCGGTGCAAGAAAGAAAGAAAAAGAAAAGCATAGCTGCAAACAAGTTTGACAAATATAGAGAAAGTAAACGAAAAACTGTTTGCTATGGAACACGGGCAGAAAAAGAATTCACCTTTGCATGGATTCGTCTACATCTCTGGGTAGGAGTTCTTTGTGCCCTCTAGTTTTCCTCTTTGTTTCTATCAACACAAGTACAAAACAAAAGGGATATGAACATAAGTTCAGATGTTAAAAAAAAGGCAACTTCTATGTAAATATACAAAAAAAAAATAGAATAAGATGAACAGAGTCACAAATAGATATTTGGGAGGATGCACCTTTTTTTTTTTTTACANATGGGCAGAAAAAGAATTCACCTTTGCATGGATTCGTCTACATCTTTGGGTAGGAGTTCTTTGTGCCCTCTAGTTTTCCTCTTTGTTTCTATCAACAAAAGTACAAAACAAAAGGGATATGAACATAAGTTCATATGTTAAGGAAAAGGCAACTTCTATGTAAATATACAAAAAAAAAATAGAATAAGATGAACAGAGTCACAAATAGATTTTTGGGAGGATGCACCATTTTTATTTTTGCACCATGTATATTTTATAATTTGAGTAGAACAACGTCTGTATGCTCACCAGAACAATATGTGTAGAAATCAGGGATACATATATGCTTTGAAACATAGAAATATGAGTTTGCAATAAGTTTGATGTATATGTCATAATTGAAGTGCAATACCAATTGTATTGTGATCAGACCAATATGTGTCTAAGACAAAGATACTATATTGAGGAATGGGCACATTGGACCAAACATGGTCAATAAGTGCATTTTGCAGATGGCCTGTTTTGTTCAAAAGAAAGTGGAGACTATATTTTCACATGTAGTTGTCCAATTCTTTTGTTTTGCTAGTATTTTGTAGCATGTCAATATTGAAGTCTCCTACAAGTACAATGGATCCGTTCAGATGGAAATCACCCAATGCATTGGAAATAACATGTATTATGTTGGAGAATGCTGCGTGGGGAGAAACATAGAGATTGAGTATTGCAACTTCTATTCCATGGGATTTTTTTTTTTGCAAGCACCAGTTCAACATTCTTTTCTTCGATATGTATATGGTCCAAAATTGGTACATGTTTTTTCACTAGTATCATTACTCCATGTGTAATGTAATTTGATATGCAATTGTGATTTGGGAATTGTTTGTTCTGCATGCATAATGCCATGTGTGTTTCACAGTCATTCAGTATATCATCCATGTGTGCATTTAAGCTGCGTGTATTAAGCGAGAGAATGTATAGAGATGAATTTGTTTGTATGGATTGGTAATCATAATGCAGTTTCCATTTTGCAGTGGTCCTTAGTTGTTCCATCTCAATATCATCTTTATGTTTCAATTTGAAGTTATCTTTTGTGAGAGGACTTAGTAAATACAAGGAGTATATGCTTCTGACATGGGATAGTGCTGTTTATACAAGTCCATGTATCCGAATTCCAATAGGCTGAAATGCAACATTATCAGGTGTTAGTCCTTGTGATCTGTGGACTGTACGTGCACATGCAAGTTTAATTGGAAATTGTTTTCAAATCTTCAGTCGACCTGTCTTTGTTGATGTTGATACTGGCTTCAATATTCACAAAATAGGTGTCCAATCATTTTCAGTGTTTTGATTATATAGATAACACAACTTGCTTGCTTGTTGCTTGCATATATGCGGTTCATGGAACTTAATCCGAAGGACATCCACTTTTTCTGTCTTCGTATAGCCTTTCAGTATTCCATCTGCACCATTCACCAAGCCATCCTATGAATCATAGTTACAGGCATATATTTCAACCAACATTTCTAATTTCAGTAGGAGCTGCAAAGGTAAAGTGACTGAATGTTCATGACGTGGCACATTTCCATGGTTGTCTTCTTCTAGGTCAATCGAATTGATGATGATATCATCGCCAGGCATGAGAGACAACATGTGGCTATTATGCTTTGCAACATATTTGTTTCTATAGAACATGTAAGGGAACGTTGGGTCTGTTGGTGCAGGCCACAAGCATCTCAAATTGATATAGGTCAAGTCATCATATGTTTGGTTGTTTGTGCGCATTCTATTCATAATTTCAATGAATGTTTCATCTGTCTGGCGCATTGTAGTATGAAAATCAAAGCATTTAATATTGTCTCTCCAAAATTCTTGGGTGACTATTTCCATGTTAACTATAGGTTGTTCAAATATCAAAGAATCTTGGATGGCCTGTGCCTGGTAAAGATCCCCACAGAATATCATGTCAATGTTTCCAAAGTATTTCGTATGCACATTTTTTATGCTTCTTAGTCGATTGTTAATGGAATACAAGAACCGACTCCCAATCAAATATGATTCATCTATAAAGACAAGTTGGAGTACCTCATAAATCTTAGATAATGTATCCAACATTTCCTTTCTAAGTGGAAGAAACCGTGACTTATTAAAAGGCATTAAAAATGCAGAGTGGACTGTTGTTCCAACATCATTGTATGTAGCTTTTCCTGTGTATGCAACTATTAATCCCTTTGGTTTCATAGGATCAGAGGAATTTTTTGAATCATAGATTATTATAAGCATTTGGAACAATGCTTTTGCTGTGAATGTCTTTCCTGTTCCTGCTCCTCCTGTAAGGAACACGTGCACAGGGTTGTTCATGTTCAAGCATTTTTTAAGAGAAATGTACTTTACAATTGTTTGTTGTTCGTGATTCAACAGACATCTTATTTTGTGGTATTTCATTATTTTCAATTAGGAAAGGATGTTTTGTAACTTGAAAACCAAGATTTATAAGTTTTTCACTTCCAGCCGCTAGAGGGTGAGGCAAATCCGCTTGTAAGTCATAGGACTCAGAAGAAGTTCTAGTTGTTTTTCGCTTTCTCAATGTCTCATCGTGATGGCCAGGGTTTTCTAGGTCATTAAGTGAAACTTCTAGATCGACCCATGTTGGATTAACATTGTAGGTAAATCTAACTTCATTGATGTGCACTATAGTCTCAAACACAACATATGCAACTTCCCATGTAGAGAAGTTATGTATTAATGTCTCTTCATTTTCATCGAACGAAACATACAACAACACTTTTTCTCTACAATAGTTTTCATAGTCACAATGTTTATTGTATTTGACAAACTGTATCAAAGAGGGTTTTTTTCTTTTTGATATGGGTTTACCATTTTTTTTGTAATGCGATACGACTTCTGCTAAGCAGATATGCCTAATAGGAGATGGACGCTGGACGTAATAATCAATAATAAAGTGATATACGACGTCCTCTGAATTGTCAGGCTCTTGTTGCAACAAAACCGGTGGCTTAAGCACAAATGTGCATTTTTCAAGTGGATATGTGTTTATGAAGACACATTTTCTTGAACTACAAGTGAGTGGCAAGGAAAGGGCTTGCTGAGCAGACATTTGTTGAAGATTAAGCAATGTATTGGCAAGTGTGCGTATCATTTGTATAGCATCAATATGAATTCTTTCATGTTCTTTGCGTATTCTTTTTAATGCACTTGTCATAGATTTGTCAATCTTTGTCATATACGGGGTATAGTAGGATGCCGCAACATATGCATTCAGCACATACTGTGCATCTGTATTTTCATTCCACATAACTGGCATGTCCTTGGAGAAACTGTTGTTCCAAATATGGGAGAGTTTTCGTTTAAGGAAAAGTGTTGGTTGCCTAAGCGTACATTGTATGGATTGGATGTACTCATCTTCTGATAGATTTACATGTGTCAAGAAGGCATCAAAGCTCATCATTTCGTCAAATCCTCCTTGTTCTAGAAATGAGAACAAGGATTTAGATTTCTCGACAACAACATTGTCTTCTAAACTAACTGGCTCTATGATTCTTGTAGCTCTCATTAGCGACACAAGAAAGTTGTATCTGCAATGTGAGTTTTTTTCGTTTTCTACAACTTCTTGTATGGTAATGTCTATGGATTTTCACAAGTTCTGGATCCAAATGATCTGTGTTGCATGTTATATATTTATCCACAAATTGTTTGATGTCTAAATTGTTATCATTTCCATAGATCGATGCACCCTCTATCCACAAGAGTGCATGGTCATGTTCATTTCCCCTATTCTGGAATTCAGTCACAAAAAAGTAGTCCGATATTTTTCCGAAAATCGTTTCATCATGGCATATCAATTGTCTCAAAGAATTTATTCTATGTCTATAGTATCGAGTGCATGTCACCGAGTCTTTTCTTATGAGGTAGTCAATGTTGTTATTTTCCAGTGTATCCGTTTCTTTTTTACGTTTCCTGTTCTTATGCAGGTCAGATACGGAAGCCACCAATGGATCCCAGCAATGCTCTACACTTGTAAATGTGATGAAAAATGTTGGCGGGCCCAATTGCTGGATCATTGCAATTATTTTTTTTGTTTTGTTGCAAATAGTCAGGAGAGGTGCAGATGTTCTTGAAATCTATGTATCCAATATCAGATTTCAGAATTTTTTCTAGGTTTACTTTTTACTTCACATCCTTGGCCAACAACTTTCTTCCTTGTAATTGGCCTTTCCTTATTCGGACCCACATACAGGACATAACTTGCTCTATTATTATGTGCATTATTTTGAAAAACAAATTTGTTATGTGATCGGAGAAGCAACTGCTTGAATGTAGAAGCTCCCATCGAACTATTTTATGATAACTTAATCATTCTGTAATATTAGTGCCACGTGGATCACCGTAGAAGAGTGTTGGAAAGTTCATTTCCTCAACAAATTTGTCCTTGAATATTACAAGTGGGCGTTGCCCCTCGCCATGTGAAATTTTGATAATTTCGTCTTGCAAGTCATGAATGCACTATGAATCAGTGAATCCATGCAAAAATGTTTCAGCAGGTGTTTCATTCTTCGATTCATCACTTGCATCAAAATCAGTAGGATTTGCGAGAGTGTCTACAGATTGCCATGTTCTTCTGTGAGAAAACTGTTCCAGTTGTCATTTCTACAAATGTTCTCTTCTTTGTACAGGACCCTGGAACATAATTACTTCAATGCTTTCATAACAACATGCACATGCACTTCTTAGATGATTTTAGGGGCGAAATTTCGCTCATGGGCGAAATTTAGGGGCTTCCAATTTTTTATTGGGCGAATTTTTTGTATTAAAGTGATTTTTTAAAACTTATATCATTAGCCTGTAATTTATTTTAGGGGAAAAATCGTGTACAGGGTTAGCCCTTGTTTTTAGGAGAGATTGAGGAAAAAAAAATATATTTCGCCCCTGCAATTTGGAGGGACAAGCTTCCATTAGCCAAATTTCTAGAAGTAT
>SNQJ01S0176512.1:3067-19948 GCA_010110895.2 Picea sitchensis | reverse complement strand
CATTTCCTCCCTCTATACCACTCTAAAAACTATCTCCCCTTTTCCTATTTGAATTTCCCCTCTTTTTTTGAATGAAGGATGGAAATAAGAATCCTAATCCAATTCTTCCTAGATCCTAGAATGTAGGGGAGAAGAATTTTATATTATGTAAGAGGTGGATTCCTAGATCTAGGAATTGATTATATCCATTTCTCTTGTTTCTCATTAAAGTATAATTTAGGTTCAATATCAACATTATAAAATTGAAGATGAATGTAATGACAAAGTGGGTAGGCATATATATATATATTCCCTTCGATATGTTTACCTTTCCCCTCTTGTGATATCATAGCCTCTTTAGGCACTCATGTTCAGTGAGTCTTGGTTCTCTTATGAAATGAAAAATATTCATGTTTACAAATATTCATAATCAACATGGTATATCTAGTTCATGGTGTATTAAAGCATAAATAAATATTTGCGTAAAAACATATATCCATGCAAAACATATAAGCATATTTAAGATTAAGTTCATATCATTCCCAGGAATTGAATCCAAGACATTAAATATGTTTTATTTTTGTAAATGGCATGTTGAACTTATAATGAGTATATTGTTGTAATAGATTTACCTAAAGTGCTCAAATGTTTTCTCCAAGACATATAAAAAGAAAAGAAAAGAAGACCATG
Source organism: Picea sitchensis (assembly GCA_010110895.2). Taxonomy (NCBI): domain Eukaryota; kingdom Viridiplantae; phylum Streptophyta; class Pinopsida; order Pinales; family Pinaceae; genus Picea; species Picea sitchensis. Next base: position 19,279 of record SNQJ01S0176512.1, on the reverse strand, counting down.
ATTTTAGATTGTTATAAGACGTAAATGATATTATAGCATATTAATCTTCCCTCATAAGGACACAATATCATCCATATAGGAATAATTGAAAGTTGTAGATTGAACTAGAGAAGAGTTTTCAATGAATGTAAAGATAAGGAGATGATAAAGTGTATTCTTTACAATGTAATTGTCATAAGAAAAGCAACACGGACTTTACAATTTGAAGTAGAAGCGATGTGTTATGTGTATGGTTGGAATAAATTAAAATTAAAAATGTGTTATTTTAAATGATTAAAAAAACATAATATAGAAAAATAATTATAAAAATGAATTAGCATAAATCTATCTTAATTTTACATATTTAAAGTAAAACGATATTTCCACCTATTTTTTTTTGTTAGTTGGAGTGTTTAATAGATTTGAAGTTAATATAGATCTATATTAGTTATAAAGATAATATCTAACTAAAAATGAAATTGTTGATATCTTGTCAACCATAATCAATCCACTCAACACAAACATGTCATAAAATGAATTTTAACTAATTAACATACCAATAACAAATAGTATAAATAAACAACACATACAAACATGATATTTTAAATCATTCATACAATTTTATCCCAAAACTAACATACTTCTATAAAAAAATATTACTCACAAAATTAGGAATAAAGAACAAAATTAAGTTGGCTAATTAAACTTAAACAAACTTGATACAATGATTCAAGTCTATTGCAAGTTTTCAAGTTTTCTGACTGTTAGGGACTTGTGTCTTGGTTGATTTGGAATAGAACATACCCAACATTCTTCTGCGCACTGTCAACATTTCTTGAAATGAGAGTTGTTGTCTTAATCTTGGTAGATGTGGGTTCAACAAGGCCCTTCATAGAAAAATAAATTCGCTAAAGTTTTGGCATCTCAAATGCTTCCTACCTCAATGAATTTCTCATGCTAATGATTTTCCAGTACATTCAAATTATTTGATTTCAAGATTAGGATTTAAACACACATTTGCAAACATACCCAAATCTAGATTCCATTTCCATCCAAATGAACAAGACTCTTGAATATTCACTACTCCTTAGTTATTGGAATTGCAACAATAAAAATGAAATGTTTTTCTTTGTGTGTGAAATTAGAATGAAATCATAGAATAAAAAAACCTATTCAAAAATATAGAGTTCCTTCCCCAACAAAGGTAAAATCTGAAACACCTCTATTATTATCCATGTAGCAACGATTCCAAATACCAAGCCAGAGTTTGACTCTTACAATAGTTTTACTGCAATGTCTGTAGAGTCAAAGAATATGAAAACAAATTGAAAACCAAGTCTCAAAATTATCTGCCCATTATCAATTTGAGTGGAATTTTATGTAATCAAACAACAAAGAGAATCTTCCCAAATTTTTCTTTGCAAACTGCCCAAATTATTTGTCATGGACCTACAATCTGCCCAAATTTTTCTTTGCAAACTGCCCAAATTATTTGTCATGGATCTACAATCTGCCCAAATTTTTCTTTGAAAAATTGAGTTTCTTCCAAGTCTATTTTGGCACTTGAGGTCATGTGATCCAAGTGGAAATCAGTGGCCACCCACCTATTCCACTGGCTCAAAACACGGGTTTCCACCTTGGTAGTTTTTTCACAACATTTTGAGTCCTAAACTTTTGGGGCCATTTTGAGGCCATAGACAACGTTTTCTGGGCCCACCACAATCACATGACTAAATTTTATTAGAGTGTGATGAAAAAATGTGTAGTCCTCAGATAGACCTTTCAAACTAGCTATCATGTGCCCCAAACAGGGATCGTGTGAAAAAGTTACGCCCTTGGGAAGTTGACGTACCAACTTACCCCATCGAGGCCCACATGACTTTTGGTGTTTCATATTCTGGGGTTAGGGTTTTGGATTTTCTTCATGTTAAAAAGGCCTATATAACCTCACTATAAAAATCATCATCTTATTGCGAATGAGCGTAGCCATCACATCTCTTCTCAGAGATAAGATGTCACCATTCTAGTGAGTCATTCACTATGTAATTTTACAGATTTTGTACATTCTCTCATTAATACCAATTTTTCATTAGTGTATCTCTGTGTTTATTGCAATATTTTTGTGTATCTCTCAAAATCTATGTATATTTCAGTGTTATATATATGCCTTCATTTCGTTCTAAAAATAAATTTGGATCATCATGCGACACTGCCTTGCCTTGACCACGGGAGCTTGTCCAACGTGCACCTACTACAACTATACTACACCTATTTACTTAAGGTATGCCCATAAATTTTCCTTAAACATAAATCCATCAAATTCAACTAAGTCCTACTCAATCAAGTTCATTCAATAGTAGATAGCCATCCAACCGTGGCCTTTAAAACATCCCAACAATACTTTAACAATCAACCAATGTTTCAATACTTAGCCAACATAAAGAAAAGCACGAAACAATAACATTCAACAATCATAAAGAGTCCACAACACACATGTATAGGCGGAACCAAGGCAGGTGATTTAAATTTATTATATGAAAAATTTCATAGATATATGACAAGGGAGTTGTAGCCTCGTGCTTGCAACTCCCTTGTCGTATATCTGTGACATTTTTCATATAATAAAGTTACAATGAATCTAAGGCAATGTAGCCTTCTGCCTAATACCCAATAGACTTGGAAAATTTAACCCCTAAAGAAATCACGATCTTCCTCATACAAGTCATGTCTTATTCTTCTTCTTCTCACTCAATCAATGCTATTTTCCCTACTATGCTTAATCCTAAACTTATCACAATCACAAAGATCCTTTACACTCCTTGTGAATGACCAATCACTTATTTCCTTAGCACTTTTGAGGCATCCTCCTTTTATATGAGACTTTCCTTACACTTGCAAACCCCTTCACTCTAAGGTGGACCCAATTGTTTTCCATCAACTTTCTTCCTTTGGTGATTTGTTCATCGACCATCCACGTCCAACAAGTGCCCTCAACAATGCACCCAATTAAATCCAAGTCCACCCAAGTCCGTCCAAATTTGTTCAAGTCTTCCCAAGATCGTCCAACTCTGCCCAAGTGCATCCAAGTGCACCTGATGGATGTAATCATAGTGGATGTGCTCCCAATGAGTGCAACCCATGATTGTGCTACATGGATTCTTTTTCCTGAAGGCACCTCTACCATCCATCACAACCCCCAAGTTTGGGTTTCCAAACTCCTTTGGTCTACATGTAGTCCAAGCACCCAAGCCAATCAAGCTCTCTATGCCAACCTTATTTGTCATGCATAGTGTATTTCTGCGGAAAATGTTTCTTGAAACCACCCTCTTTGTCTTTCCTCACCGAGTTCCCTTCCAAAATTCTCTTGGTTTGACCAACTAATGTGAGTTTCCAAGGTCTACAATGCACCCAATATGAGAAAGGGCACCCAACACATCCATGGTGCGCCTTTCCATCATACAAGGTTCCCAAAACATAATCTTCTATCCATCAACCTTTTGTCATGTCCATCTATGTTGGTTAATGAGCACTAAGGTGATCATGTGGTGGAGGTGCTCGAAGCCATTCAAGGATAGGTCCTTACATCCTCCTTCACTAAAATTCATTACTTCCCCTGGAAACATTGCCAAGAACCTATTGTCCTTCAATTATATTTCTTAGACCCATGCATCCATATGCAATTGAATCCTCCAATTGCTTCTCACTATCCATACCTAAAATTCTATGCAATGGTCCACTATCCAATTATTTCTTTGAACAAGTTCCTTTGCCCCTTCTTCCAACAATATCTTTTGGATGTATTTATTTATGTTGTTTCTTTCTATTGTGGCTACAATCTAAGTCCAACATTACTACTGCAATCCAACCTTCATTAAGAGTATCATCAAAATGTCCAAGTATTGCACCATCCAAATCGAATACTACATTAGTAATTTGATAAACTTGCCACGATTTTGTACACTGGATCCCTTCAAACCTTGAATTGATTGTGAAGTTAATCCAACCATCACATCCAATCCATGAGAATGCACTTCCCCATGCCCAAATATTCTTTTCCTACTTCTTGGTCAGTGAGCATATCTTCTATGAGTTAATGGGAAGACAATGGTAGGCGGCTGCCATGGCCACCACCACCATCTATACCAACAACTTGTCTAGAATCCACTAAGTCACATGAAGAGTCTAGAATACTACCATACTTCTATGACAAATACATCAAAAGAGGTACATTTGAACCAATTCTGTCATCACCCTCTTCCAACAATCTTGTGATTTCTGGGTCATCTTTCCAACCATCTTGCTCAAGTGTGCCCAAGGAGGGTTTTAACCTCTTTGTTGGTCCTCACATACCAAGGTTTTTGCTCCTAAAATTTGTAATATTGTTATGTTGTCAAGCCTATCCCATATAGGTTGAATGCTTCATTAGATTCCTTAGTCGGATCTTCCACTATCTCCTTCTATCCACTTAGAACTGGAACATCTTGCATATTGAAGAAAACATCCACCACTCTAACCATTGTTGTCACTATGGAGTCCACTATGGATTCAATCCTAGTGAGTCTCTGCTCCAATGAATTCATTGAACTACTGTCCACCAAATATTTCACAATACTTCCTCCTAAATGCTCGCCTCTAGATCGTCCATCAAGTCCAATGCCTCCAAGTTCTCTACTACAAATTTGCTCAACCCCTTGACTAGTTGTAGAAACCATGCTCAAATAATTCATTCTACCAATAAATTCATGCCCCTTCCTTACTATAGGGATGACACATGGATATCGGCCTAAAAAGATGATCAAACAATCTAAGTGAGGAATAGGTGTTTCCTTCTCCTTCCTTGGGAATTTTTGCCTCGAAACAACCTCAAAGTCATCCATAGACACAATAGTGAAACTTACGGTTCCACTGCAATCTCTAAGATTCAAGGTGACTCCATTGGCCTTACCAACCACCTTTTCCACATTTGATTTCATTGCTTTGAAATAAGTCTACATCAACTCAAGCTACAACCCAAGATCTCTTGCAACAACTTCCTTAATGAAATTGTGGGTTTCCCTACTGTCAACCATGGAATCGACTAATACTCCATTCAATACTATTGGAACATAGAATATTCTTGTGAAGTCTTGTTATTGTCTTAATATAGACTTATCTCCTAGCACAACACCAAAGACTTGCAAACCACCAATGGAGGGTTTGTCCACTTGCTCCATAGTAGACAAATTTTTCTTCATTGGACAATTCTTTGCCTAATGATCTTTTGCAAAAATCTAAAAGCAACAGGCTTAACTTTTTCCTTAGGATCATCTGGTTGCTTGGATTTATCCTCACTAGACTTCCTAGATGGATTTTCCTTCCCTTTGTCTTTCTTCTTTCTATTTTTGTTATCTCACAAATTGTAGGTTGGGAAACGCCTGACCCAATCCACAAGATGGTGAGAACTATGGGAATACCTACCCAATGTCACCTTATATAGGTGTTATGAGAAAAATCTCTCTATGGCCAAGGGTAAACCACAACAGATGGAAATGACTGCAGAAATCAACTCTAATCTCAAGTATGTTATATAAACAAATATGCTAGCAAGACAAGATAAAAGGCCTACCTCGTCCAGACATTCGATGAAGTCCACTGTTGAGCACTTGACTCAAAGCAATACACCTGCAACTTTTCCTCAACAACCAAGAAAAACAAGCATATGGTGATAATATATATTGTTATAACATTCAATAGCATAATACATCAACATTCATAACAAATATTCCCATGGAATAATAATTCAAATATTTGCAATATATTAATTGGGCGAGAAAAGAGTATTTCTATTAAAATGTAATTAGAAAAAGTGAATGAATTACAAACTTCCATGTAGGCATAGTTCATAACTAAGAAACTAACTCCCTTCCAACTGGGCCTCCACCACTTCAATCCTCCACCAAAGGCAAGCTCATATAAGAGAGACAATGAGGTTCTCAATCAAGTAGGGAAGAACTTGGGGGATGAACAATGTGTTTAGACTTAAAAGGACAAAGGGATGTAGACTCAATATGAAGTGAATAATTTCTCCAGAGTAACTTTGCTCTCAAAGTTGAATTCTTCTCCTCTTTTCCATAGCTCAGATTTGGCCCATTTATAGCCTTCAATTGGAACTGAAAGGACGAGTCAGAACTTTTCCATTATATGGAAGGTCAAGGATCATGGATCTCATGACGTGACATGGAAACTTGACACCATTTTTTAATTTTGGGCACAAAACCTAATGTACGTGGGATGTAGTGGTGAAAAATGCATATACGCATGTTGTACAATAGGTAGGGCGCATATATGTGGAAAAATAATGTTTTTAGCTCTGGGATTTGCAAAAAGGGACTTCAATTCTGCATAGGGAAATGGAAAAATGCCTTTTGTGCAAGTTTTCATAGGGTGAGGAAAATATTTCTATAACAGATGCCCCCTAATGTGTGAGGTTAGAGGAGTATTTTTGATGGCGGAAATACATTATAAGACCCATAAGTGGAATAATGGGGACCTAGATGGAAGAACTAGTTGCTCATTATGACCTATACTGACTTTGCACACATGGCTGCCAATTTGAATTACACTGTAGATCCATGTGAAAATATACCAAACAACTGTCCATGGCCATGAATAGGCAATACAAAGGTGTCTACATGCCATAGGTTGTCATAGTCATGAACAAGGCCTAGTAAAACCAGTCTCAAAATCAATCTAAATATATATGTATACACTGGAGTACAATCTGATCTCCCATTATCATTGTAGTCACATAGGTACTGGTCCAATGAAAGGTAGAAACAAATTAGGAAAGATGCGACTATGAACTGATGCCTTCAAGTCTTCTACACAATCCACCAAAGGTGCAAGTATACATCATGTGAATAAAGGAATTGAGGTTGAACACAATGAGACTTTGTTTGATTACTAGTCATTGAGGTATATCGTTAACAAACGTGAGACATCCTACCGATAATTAAAGTAGGTGTCAAGGAAACGAGTACATTCTTACAATTGTGAATAGAGGTGTCAGGGTCGAACACTTGAAGAATCCACCGATCAAGAGAAATTGATGTATTCCCAACTCTCGATGGCAAGAGAACCTGCCACTAATGACTACAATCCACTAGGTACTCATAGGGCTCTAGGTCTAGTCTCCAAAATAGATGAGTTGAAGTCGATGGAAGGAGACCCACTGAAAGGAGAACATTAAGGCATATCTCATCATTTAGCAAGAGGTTGATGCAGGAGCATCGCCTTCAAAGTCAACGAAGCAAGCGTGGAGGCAAGGATATGATATCTCAGCATGACAAAATTTCAAATCAACATTTAAATCAGAAACATAATGAGTTTTTGAGATATTTTGGAAACAACAATTTTAAATATATCTTGTTTATAAAAGTATTGTACGACTGTAAGTAGTTGCAGATAGAGAGCATAAACTCTTATCTGGTAATAACTGATAGTTATTATAATAGGACAAGGTGGGTAACTGCTAGAAAATGATAGGATAGGTTGCAAACAAGATGAAGAAGAGCTCGAGGAGCTACTCCTTAGATAGATTTGTTGTTGTATTGTAAAAAAAAAAATAGAGTAGAAGAGAGTATAAGAGAAAACAAGAGATAGGAGGAGTTTTCTTAGAGTAGTAGATAGGAAAAGAAGAAAGATGCAGTGAAGAACTAAAATACTATGTAATTTATTTCTTGAATGAATAGAGCAGACATAATTGTTCCAATTCCTTGGACAGTGTTTATTTTAAGGTGTGATTGCATGAATGGTGTATTCTACGTGTGTTTTAGTTCATTTCATTTATGTATGATTTTTTTATGGTTGATCATATGAATTTGTGACAAACTGGGTAAGTTTCAATCATTTCTCTTCTAAGAACTTGTATGCAAGGAATGCATATCGTACGCAAGGAGTGCATCGAAAGAGTCTTGAATTGACTCATAAGAGTTCATAAAGAATGATGGGAACTTAGACCAAGTGCAAGGACTCAACAAAGTCAAGGAGCGACTAAGTGTCGAAGAACCAGAACAGAGAAGTGCAAGGAGTGCGGGAAGAGTTTCTTTCGAAGAAATCCTTCAATCTGAGATTGTTGAGATCTCATGAACGCAAGGTGTGTGGGAGAAAAAATCCTCAAGGGAATCAAGATCATAAGGGGTAGCGAGGAAAAATATTCAAAGGGAGTGAAGCTCTGAAGATTTCACTAATTATCGATCAAGATCTATCTAGGAGGGGAGCAGGATCATTCCAGATCGTCGGATTTGGAAAAAGCGCACGAGATTTAAATCTCTGTGTGCACACAAGAGCGAAGATTTGTTGAAGTCTCAAAGAGGATAGGGACCATCCATTATCCAGAGGGACAAGTGGCGCAATATCTATAACTTTAGGAGAAAACCAACCTGCAGGAGTTGAAACTCCCGAAGTAGAGAAGAGGTGAAGTGATTCACAGTCATCGATATGAGGGAGACACGTGTTGACAAATCATTGACTTCAGGTGAAAACAATCTGGGAGAAAGAAAGTGTGCAGGAGTTGAAATTCCCGAATCCTGAATAGTCGAAGTGAATTGTAGCTGTCATATTCAGAAGGACATGCGACATAGATTTGTGGGATTCGGGTGAAAACACTCCGAGAGAAAACGAGTGTGCATGAGTTGAAAATCCTTAAGCCCGAAGAGCCGAAGTGAATCACAATATTTGATCTGTGAGGGACATGCTTCGATATATTGTCCACCTCGGGTGGAAGTACTGTCAAGGAAACAAGAAGCCTGAAGGGCCGAAATCAATCGCAGTTGTCAATTTGAAAGGAGGGTACGCGTCTATAGATCGTGGAGATATGGGAGTGCATGTGAAAGGAGGAAAAGGTTCATTGAATGATAGTTTACCAAGGTAGAAAGAGGATATATATTATCCATTGATCAAGAGGCAACGCCCCAATCGGGTTTTAAAAATATTAGAGCAAGCTCCAATCGAAACCATGGTATTTCCAAAGGGATATGTGGCAGATGATAGTGAATTGCAGGGAGAAAAGAGGTGTGGTATCAAACCACTCTAGGTCGCCCCACAATTGTGTGCTTATGTGAGGACATATCCCAAGGTCACATATGGGAAAGGGCTAATGGAAGAAGAGCTAGCGCCTGAAACTTGATAGTTTGATAGCGCAAAGGAAGAGGTTGCGGGTATCATAGGACCTACACCAAAATATGAAAGGACCTATGTTTAATTACAAAGTGAGACCATCAAGGTTTAAGAGAGTGGATTTGGCTCATAAAATTGAAGATCCTTGACCAAGAGGTTGTGCAACCCCGAGGGAGAGTAGGGGGTTTTCATCCGATGGTATCAGAGCCATTTAATTTGTTTGCAGACAATAGACAAAGGAGAAAGGAGATAAATTGATATCATCAATGGTATCAAGAGTTGATTATGTTTATAGACATTATAAGGTGAAGCAGTGGAATCATTCCACCCATAAGAGGTAGAGAGAATCCAGGAATGGAAGAATAAATGAGGCGACTCATAATGATATTGGATGCCATGGAAATTGCACAGAGGAGAGAAGAAAGAGAAGAGATAGAGGTCGAAGAAGATGTACTAGAGGATGCTTCAAAAGACCGCTTATTGAAATTTGTTTCAAGAATAGGAGCCAAAGAAAAAATAGAGGTACCAATGTATGAAGGCAATTTAGAAGTTGAAGAATTATTGAATTGGGTACGTGTTACGGACAGGTACTTCTATTATGAAGATATCAAAGAAGCGAATATGGGGAAGCATGTAGTGACAAGACTGAAGGGCCATGCAACACTATGGTGGGATGAACTGCAAACTGATCGCATATGCAAGGGCAAGCATTAAATTAAAAGCTGGGATAGGATGGTAGCCAAGATAAAATAAAAATTTATCCCAAAGGACTATCAAATCAATATGTTCAGACTATTGCAGAATCTGAGACAGAAAATATTATCAGTGAACAAATACACTGAGGAATTTTACAGACTAAACATCAAGGCTGGACAGAAAGAGAATGATGATGAAAAAACAACCAGGTATATCAATGGACCGAGATATGAAATACAAGAGGAAATCATCATGATGTCTGTTAGTAGAGTCGAGGATGCCTATCAAACAACCTTGAAATATGAAGATAAATCAGCTAGAAAACTAAGCCAACGAACTAGAGGAGGAAATTCAAACAGAGGTAAGGGAAACAACAGAGAGAAGTTCCAGAAACCAAAGCATGAATCTGGAAAGCATCATAGTCACCCTGAGAAAGGTGGAAGTTCTAAGGAAGGACAACATGGAGGAAGAATATATTTTCCTAGAGGAAGAGGATGAGCTATAGGAGGTGAAATTGGATGTTATGCATGTGGAAAGATAGGGAACATATCTTGGGAATGCCCATAGAATAAGAAAGACACTAGAGGAGGAGAAGCACATAAGTATGTTGAAGCAGAAGCAACAGAAGGAGGAAAGAACCTCGTGATGAGGAAAGTTCTTCTTAAACCAGAGAAGGAGGTAGAGGAACTAGTTCAATGAACAAGTCTATTCAGAACTGCTTGCAAAACAAAAGATAGAGTTTGCAAGGTGATCATAAACATTGGGAGCACTGACAATCTAGTATCCACGGAGATGGTGGAGAAACTAGAGCTGAAGACAACTGCACATCCAAACACATACAAGGTATAATGGTTGCATAAGGACATCAAGTAATGGTAAGTCAACAATGCCAAGTTGAATTTAAAATAGGAGGTTATAGGGATGAAACATTATGTGATGTAATTCCTATGGATGTCAGTCATATTTTATTTGGGAGACCATGACAGTTTGACATAAAATTTATTCATGATGGGAGGAAGAATACTTATACCTTAGAAAATAATGGTAAGACACATATGTTGTTGCCAATAGAATACAATGAGCAAAAGAAAGAAGCTAGTTCAAGTATACTTCTCATGAGTGGGAAGGAACTCTTGAATGAAGTCAAGAAGGAGCAAGAGATGCAGTTTTCCATAGTGAGGAAGCCAAGAGTTATCCTTACAAATACTTATATGGAAGATTTACCTAAAGGAATCCAGGAACTATTAGAAAAATTTACTGACATAATAGTGTATGAATTACCTCACTCATTGCCACCCATTAGGAGTATAAAACATCATATTGACCTTATTCCAGGAGCTACTTTACCAAACAAAGAAGCTTATAGGTTGACACCTAAAGAGAACGAGGAAGTAAAAAATCAAGTCCAAGAATTATTGGATAAAGGTTTAGTTAGGGAAAGCCTAAGACCATGCACAATACCAACTGTGTTGAGTCCAAAGAAGGATGGAGGATGGAGAATATGTATAGATTCCAGAGCCATCAACAAGATCACCATTAGGTATAGATTCCCTTTACCCAGGATGGATGATTTGATGGATTGTTTGAGTGGAACAAGTTATTTTTCCATGATAGACTTGAAGAGTGGATATCATCAAATAAGGATGAGAGAGGAAGATGGATGGAAGACAACATTCAAGACAAACGAAGGTTTGTTTGAATGGATGGTCATGCCATTTGGGTTGACAAATGCCCCAAGCACATTTATGAGATTAATGAATGAAGTATTGAAAGAATTCATAGGTAAATTTATCATAGTGTATTTGGATGACATACTAATATTCAGTAAGACAGAGGGAGAACACTTAAAACATTTGACATCAGTGATCAGAAGGTTGCAACAAGAAAAATTGTTGATAAATCTGAAGAAAATCTCTTTTATGAAGACATAAATCATATACTTGGGTTTTGTGATCTCTTAAAATGAATTGAAGATGGATCCAGAAAAGGTGAGAGAAATCAAAGAATGACTATCTCCAAGAAGCATATTTGAGGTAAGAAGTTTTCATGGTTTAGTAAGTTTTTATAGAAATTTTATCAGAAATTTCAGTGGTATATGTACACCCATGTTGGACACTATGAAGAAGAAACACAAGTCTTTTAAATGGAAGGAGGAAGCTGAAAAAAGTTTCAAAGTGTTGAAGGAGAAGATCACAGAACAACCAATTCTGGTCTTACTAGATTTTGGAAAAACATTTCAGGTGAGATGTGTTGCAAGTGGAGTATCTATTGGAGCAGTCTTGAGTAAGGATACTAGGCCAGTTGCCTATTTCAGTGAGAATATGAATGACACCAAGAAGAAGTATTCCACATATGACAAATAATTTTATGCAGTAATTCAATCTTTAAAGAAGTGGAAACACTATCTAATTCCTGAAGAATTTGTCTTGTACAGTGATAATCAAGCTTTGCATTTTATTACTAGGCAAGAAAAGTTGAATCAGAGAGATGTTAAATGGGTAGAATTTATGCATAATTTTACTTTTGTTATTAAACATATTGTTGGAACTTCTAGAAAAGTTGCATATGCTTTGAGCAGGAGGAGTTTAATTATACAGGAATTCCAAGTGGAGACCTTAGGGTTTGAACACCTCAAGGAAATGTATCGAGAAGATCCAGATTTTAAGGAAGATTATGAGGCATGTAAGAATCCTTTGTTGGGAGACAAAATCCCATGGACAAAATATTTGATCCAGGATAGTATATTTTTCAAAGGGAACCAACTATGCATACCAAGATTCTCAATGAGAGATAATCCATTGAAATAGAAACACAGTGGAGGTTTAACTGGACATTTTGGTCATGATAAGACATTTGCACAGCTAAGAAATTCATACTATTGGACGAGCATGAGGGGAGAGGTGAAAAAGTTTGTGAGCAAGTGCAAAATTTTCCATTATGCAAAAGGAAGACAACATAACACTGGTTTTTATCAGCCATTACCAATTCCAGAAAGGCCATGGGATGCAATCAATATGGATTTTGTATTGGGATTTCCTAGAACCCAGAAAGGGAGTGATTCCATATTTGTTTTGGTGGACAGATTTTTAAAAATGGCACATTTCATACCATGCCAGAAAACAAATGATGCTACACACATAGCCAATTTTCATTTTAGAAAAGTGGTGAGACTACATGGATTTCCTAGGAGCATAGTCTCAGACAGCGACACAAAATTTGTAGGACACTTTTGGAGAACTCTATGGAAGAGGTTGGGGAAAAAATTGTCCTTTAGTTCACCATATCACCCTTAGATAGATGGAAAAAATGTAGTAAATAGGAGTCTGGGAAAATTTTTAAGAAGTTTAGTCATTGAGCAAGGTCATCAATGGGATCAGATTCTGACACAAGAAGAATTTGCATTTAACAATTCAGTGAACAAGAGCAATGGAAAAAGTCCATTTGAAATTGTGTATGGTATACAACCAAGAGGGATTACAGAGTTGAGAAATCTGAATCAAGATGAATTCAGAAGTGATGGCACGAAATATTTTGCAACAAAAATGTAGAAACTCCATGACAAAGTCAGAGAGCAACTACATGATAACAACATGAAATATAAGAACAAAGTTGATCAAAAAAGGAGAGAAGTTCAATTCGAAGTAGGAGATGAATTTTTAGCTCATTTGAGGAAAGAAAGGTTTCCAAGGGGAACATATAAAAAGTTGAAGATGAAGAAGATAGGGCCATGCAGGATTCTCAGAAAATTTGCATCCAATGCTTATGAAATTGGATTGCCAGACAATGTTGGGATATCACCGATATTCAATGTTGCAATCTTGTATCCTTAGAGGAGATATGATGCAGGAGAATCAGATGATCAGAAATAATTCCAATGGCAAGAACAAATGCTCACAACAAAAAAACCTCATATGGAGAGAATCATAGAACATAGGGTTGGAAAGAAGACCAAGAGGAAGACATATCCTGAATACTTAGTGAAGTGGAAAGATCATCCAGTGGAAGATTCAAGTTGGGTCACTAAACATGATATTTTGAAGCATGGAAAAACAGTGCAGGAGCTCATGGATAGGAGCCCATGAATATTTTAGCTAGAGGAGTATGATGCAGGAGAATCACCTTCAAAGTCAACGAAGCAAGCGTGGAGGCAAGGATATGACATCTTAGCATGACAAAATTTCAAATAAACATTTAACTCAGAAATAGAACGAGTTGTTGAGATATTTTGGAAACAACAATTTTAAATATATCTTGTTTATAAAAGTATTGTACGACTGTAAGGAGTTGCAAATAGAGAGTGTCAACTCTTATCTGGTAATAACTGATAGTTATTGTAATAGGACAAGGTGGGTAACCACTAGAAACTGATAGGATAGGTTGCAGACAGGAAGAAGAAGAGATTGAGGAGCCACTCTTTAGATAGATTTGTTTTTGTATTGTAAAAAAATAAAAATAAAAACAGAGTAGAAAAGAAAACAAGAGATAGGAGGAATTTTCTTAGAGTAGCAGATAGGAAAAGAAGAAAGATGCAATGAAGAACTAAAATACTATGTAATTTATTTCTTGAATGAATATAACAGACATAATTGTTCCAATTCCTTGGATAGTGTTCATTTTAAGGTGTGATTGAACAAATGGTGTATTATGTGNAGTTCATTTCAGTTATGTATGATTGTTTATGGTTGATTATATGAATTTGTGACGAACTGGGTAAGTTCTAATCATTTCTCTTCTGAGAACTCGTATGCAAGGAGTGAATATCATACGCAAGGAGTGCGTCGAAAAAATCTTGAATTCACTTAGAAGAGTTCAAAAGGAACGAACGGAAATTAGACCAAGTGAAAGGAGTGCACAGAGTCAAGGAACGACTAAGTGTTGAAGAACTAGAACAGATAAGTGCAAGGAGTGCGGGAAGAGTTTATTTCGAAGAAATCCTTCGATCTAAGTTTTTCGAGATCCAGGAACGCAAGGAGTGTGTGGGAGAACAAAATATTCAAGGTAATCAAGCTCCGAAGGGATAGTGAGGAGAAATCCTCAAAGGGAATGAAGCTCTGAATATTTCACGAATTATCGGTCAAGATCCGTCCAGGAGGGAAGAGAGATCATTCCAGATCGTCAGATCTAGGAAAAGCGCGCAAGACTTAAGTATCTATGTGCACACAAGAGCAAAGATTTGACGAAGTCCTGAAGAGGCTAGGAACCGTCCATCATCCAGAGGGATAGGTGGTGCAAGATCTATAACTTCAGGATAAAATGAACCTGTAGGAGTTGAAACTCCCGAAGTCCTGAAGAGTTGAAGATGTTCACACTCATCGATCTGAGGGAGACATGTGTCAACAGATCATCGACTTAGGGTGAAAGCACTCTGGGAGAAAGAAAGTGTGCAGGAGTTGAAACTATCAAAGCCCAAATAGCCGAAGTGAATCGTAGTCATTAGATTCAGAGGGACACGTGGCAGAGATCCATGGGATTCAGGTGAAAACACTCTAGGAGAAAATGAGTGCACAGGAGTTGAAACTCGCGAATCCCAAAGATCCAAAGTGAATCACTGTTGTCGATCTATGAGGGACACACATCAACAGATCGTCGACCTCGGGTGGAAGTACCACGGAGGAAGAAAGAGTGGATATTTTGAAACTCCCAAAGCCCGAAGGGCTGAAATCAATCATAGTCGTCGATTTGAAAGGAGGGTACATGTCGATAGATCGTGGAGATCTGGGACTGCTTGTGAAAGCAGGAAAAGGGTCGCTAACTGATAGTTGACCAAGGAAGAAAGAGGACAGTTCTTAGTCATCGATCAAGAGGCAACGACCGAGATCACAAGATCGACGATCGAGATTCATAGCAGGGACAGAAAGTGATCAGGTTTTAAAAATATTAGAGCGGGCCGCAATCAAAACCATGGTATTTCCAAAGGGTTACATGGTAGCTGATAGTGAATTGTTGTTACACATGAAATTTGCACACCTAGGTACCTCTCCCTAAGTATCGTAAAGTGTCATATAAGTGTCTCATACACCTTGACACCATGGAATAACCTATGTCACAATCCCTAGTCAATGTGGAGGAGGGATGTATTACATGAAGGCACAAATACCAAGTACACATGAATTATTATTAATATTAATGGAACCGGAATTGATTAAGTGTGAGAATCAAGTGCACATGAATTATTATTAATATTCATGAAAAAGAAAGTAATTAAGTGTGAGAATCCACCTCACATTTGGTTTCCTATTTTTTAGGGAAGGCAGAGGATCTCATGGATGGTTTAAATATTTCCTCCTTAAAATCCTTGAGAGATATTTCCTCCCCAAAATCCTTAAGATATATTTTCTCCCTAAATATCTTAGAGATCCCTTTCTTAGTGGATCTGATGAG
>SNQJ01S0176510.1:0-19948 GCA_010110895.2 Picea sitchensis | reverse complement strand
TTGAGAATCTTTATATTGAGGAGTTTAATATATTTTGGGACATCGTGCATATGGGAATGATAAATGTTTTCTCCTTCTCGTAGCATAGCTTTCATTGAAATGAAAAGATTGCATCTTCATATCTTTGCATAATTTTCGAGTCGTTCAAAACACCATATTGTCCACACCATCTTCCTTTTGAGTAACAACAGCCATAAAATAAAGCGCTCATAAAAATTGATTAGACATTTTTATCTTTTTGGTAGCAAACCTACATTAGATTAGTTGTAGGGCTTTGGAATAGGTGTGAAAGATAACTTTTCAAAGTTGCAAACAAAAATAGAATCTTGAGTTAGGGAGCCGATAAATCCACTTATTACATTTTATCCTAGGAAGCCCTTCTAACACAAGGGTCAATCACGTGGTCGCATTGAGACTGGCAGAGTTACTCACCCCGCTTTGTAGGTCTTGGTGTAGAGATTTCGCGTATTACGAGGGTCACTTGAAGGTATACCCACAATGATGAGTGGAAGCCTCTCAATTTGATTTCGGGCTAGATACCCTGCCCTTGCGTGTGGATCGGACTGTCGACTGTCCCCCCAGGATTTATTGTTGTCAGTGGTAACCTTAGTGGCCTATGGGGGTCACGAAGGTATACCCACAATGATGAGTACAAAGCCCCTCGCTGATCGTGCCAGATACCCCGCCTTCGTAGGTGGACGGACCATCGATCAAGCTTTCCGCATCGCTGTGGTAATTGGTAACCTTAGTGGCATATCTCTAGGTTCTTTACACAGGTGACTGTGGAGGGGCAAGCTCACGATACTGGAATCGAGCGTTGGCTAAACTCAATTTGCCCGGAGGGTATACCCATGATTGGCGTGTGGGAGCTTGCACCAAGGTGGTCCGCTACGTGTCAATAACGTAACTTTCCAATTCGGCTTCTTACTTGTTCGGCGATTAATATTGATTTCATCACCAACTAGTGTGTCATTGTAAAGAAGGTTTTGCTTGTTTGTTTGCTTCCTAGATTTTAGCGTGCGCTGTTTGTTTCCCTTAGTGGACCTTAGGATTGATTTTTGTTTTTAATGGTGTTAGTTCCCAAATGACCAATGAAGGAACCGCTTCTCGGGAATGAACTTCTCGCACTTCGGTTTAAGGTATGTAATTTAAGTTTTGGATTCCTGGATAATGAGTCAAGTCACGAAAACAAAACTTTGTCACAAGGGCGTTGATGTATCCCTCATTAGTGACATGAAATGAGTAACTGATTTTGAAGGTGAAATAGAGTATTTTGCAAATCGGACCGGACATTGTGGAAGACTGGTTGTCGTGAGATCGATAACCGGCAGCATGGTCGCATCTATATAGGTTCTTCAAATAGATTTCGCTGAACATATGAACGCATACAAATCAATGATTTAGCAACATTGACTCAAAGATGATACATGGAATGACTTTGTAATCAATCAAATGAGACAAATGGATTTCCCAACCTGGATACAATGATGAAGTGGGGTGTTATGTTCAAGAGCGATACTTACTTCCAATCAATACGAATATGAAAATATATCCCTTTCCTGTGCAATCATTCTTATTGTATAATTCTGATCGCATATTTGTCGATTGTGCCTTCGGTTGGTTTTAGGTTATCTTGTTTGTCGTTATCGGGATTAAGCGGCGATAACAAAGACCATAGGAAGCCAAATAGTCCGCGGTTGATCCCGTCAGCTCGCTGTTTTGGTGCGTACCAAGACTAAGACAAAACAAACCAACCAGTGAAGAAAGCACAATCTATTCAATAGTTAATCTATGTATATGATCATGAGTTATACAATAAAGTGGAACTAGATTTATGGGAAAGTGACATATTACCGATCATATTGATAGAAAGTAAAGATTACAACCGAAAGCCTTGGATGTTGCAAACTTCCTTTCAATGACCCTTGGCTCAGACATTATCACACACTTGTTCACTTGCATGAAGAAGATCAACCTTTGGAACTTGCATGCCTTAATGATGCTCTCTTTCGATAGTGGGTTTTACATCATTGACCCCAGATCAAAATATTCCATCGACTGTTCAAATTCAACTCATTCATTCAAACTCGATGGATTGTACTATGGTACCTTTGGGAGTCATTGACATCGATGGTGATTTCTCGCGACGGTTAATGGTTTTATCATTGACCGTTAATAAAGTGGTTTCTACCATGTTCGGATTCAACACATGTAATCATTACGGTTAGATTCAGATTTTGGCAACGAGATTGACCCCGGATACTATCTTTGTTATCCAAAGCTATGGCGGAGTATGTATAATTTATATCACAGATCCACCTGTACAAGTCTCTGCGGTTATGTCATCTTGATTTGAAATTTCTCGCATAGATCCACAAAGGTATTCGTACAGGTTATATTTAGATCAAGATGGATCCACAAAGTAGGCGATTGCGGCTATGACCCGTGCTCCACAATTGTCATTTATGATCTCGGTATGGGAATCCTTAACCGTGAATTGGTATATATGATATTCCCATGATGTTTGGTTGTTCAGAGGTTTCCAATTAGATGCTCCTAGTTTTCATAATACAGCCTTTTATGAAGTTCATCTACTGTCAATCGGTCTAACCTCATACTTCTAGTATCATACTTCAAAAAATTTTATCATCATGATGGTGTATTCGGGCTCTTCAGTTAGAACTTTCTCCTGAGAAAGTTTACCTTCATCTCTTTCCAGAATCACATTTTTGAAGAATATTCGTAGGCTACTAGTATATTTCAATTCGCGGAGAATGCATGATTCTCGCGGCTGCCTTTTAATCCGGTGCTTAGAAGTTTGCACTTTGTTGAACTGATAGGGTGCTAAATCTTTCTAAAGAAGGGAAAAGATGAATTCTCAAAGTTTGTAAAGGAATCTTCTAGAAGGATGAGATGGCATTCACCGATTATCCTAAGACCGGATTCTCGGATATTTTGGGATCATTCTTATCTAGTAACTAATTCATTCTCTCCTATATATCGGAGAGAATTCTCATGGAAAAAAGTTAGAAGCAAACAAGGTCAAGCAAGAGATTGAGAATTGATGAAAGACTGCGGTGAAGGTTGACCTGATCTACAAAGCAAATAGGAAATCCCAAAGAAGTTTTATCAAAGGTGATTGATCTTCTTCATGCAAGTGGGGAGAAGTGTGTGTGTCGAGCCAAGGGTTATCGAAAAGGAAGTTTGCAACATCAAGGCTCAGTTGTAATATTTACTTTCCATAAATATGATAGCATTATGTCCCTTTTCCTATAAAGCTAGTTCCACTTTATTATATAACTCCTCGATCATATACATAGATTAACTGCTGAATAGATTGTGCTTTTCCTCACTTTGTTGGTTTGTGTTGTCTTGGTCTCTCACGCGACAAGAGCACCTGGAGTTTAAGAAGAGCAAAAACTATAGGAAGGCATTATAAGGTATAACTTGTTCTTGCCTCCAGTTCATTCAATAATACTTTTTACATCAAGGAAATGGTTGTAATCTCTTCACATTTAATATGATATAGCATTATGATTCTTTCCCATAAAGCTAATTCCAATTTATTATATAACTCCTTGATCACATACATAGATTTCTGACTATTGAATAGATTGTTCTTTCTTCACTTTGGTTGGTTTGTGTTGTTCTTGCATATTGCATCGTGAGCACCGAAGGAAGCGGGAGCAAATAAAGACCATAAGAAGCCATTAAGGTATGTTCTTTGTTCTTGACTCCTATTTAATTCAATGGATAGAATCTAGGGAAAGATTCATACATAGTTCTTGTTTTGTTCTAGATCTAGGTGGATCTTAGGAGATCTGTGATGTGTCCGCGACTACGATTTTTTCTATAACAGAAATTGGCGACTCTACCGGGGATCAATCCCATTTTCTTTGTGGCTTGATATTTTTGTGGCCATTTTCCGTTTTACCTTTTCTCTTTGTCCTATCGGGCCTCTCGAAGGCCTCGTGATATCCCGAGCAGATCTTTCTCGTCCGTAATCCTTTTTGAATTGTGCTTCATTGTTCAGATTTTTTATTATGTTCAGGAATACTCGCACTGCACCTTATTGCAGCCTAGGCACAGGTAGAGTTCAAGACTTCACCTATAGGTTTCAAGCGGCGAGGTTCTCGCACCTTTGCTCAAGGGTCACCCGTGGAGAATCATGATACTGCGACTGCGGTTATATTGGTTCTCGGCTTCATGTAACCTCCTTTTTTTTTCAAAATTTGATTTTGCTGGCATTTTTAACTACCTGCATCGCATGATTGCTCTCAGAGTCTTTGACCATTGATTGATGTTCTTCTTGTCTCGTTTTACGTAGAACAACCTTAGGATTTCAAGGCTCTTCTTGTCACTTTTGTCTGACTTTCATTTCTTGACTTTTTCTTGTTAGCTTATACTGATTTAACTGAAAGTGTGCTTTGTTTGGTTAAGGACCGGAATCGGTTGAAAGTTGATTTGGTCTTTATCATTGGTTTATTGTTTGAAAGATCACTTTACTCATGCAATTGAAAAGACTATTTTGGTTTCTTTTTGTTTTAACAAAGTTCATTATTGTTTTAGTGAAATTTTGAAACAAAAGATTTAATTTCTTGCTTTTAGATTAGTATCCTTTCATTTCACAGAAGGAATCAAGATGATTCTTGGCATTTTTATCTTAAATTATGAAAAATCCCCTCATGGTCTGGGAGCCATGAATCGTGCATTGGTGTTCGATACCTTTTTCTCATTTCTTGAGAATCTTTATATTGAGGAATTTAATGAATTTTGGGACATCGTAAGTATATGGGAATGATAAATGTTTTCTCCTTCTCAGAGCATAGCTTTCATCAAATGAAAAGATTGCATCTTCATATCTTTGCATACTCTTCGAGTTGGTCAGTAAAACACCATATTGTCCACATGCCATCTCTCCCCTTTTGAGTAACAACATCATTAAAATAAAGCACTTATAAAAATTGATTAGACATTTTATCTTTTCCTGCAGCAAACCTACATTAGATTAATCGTAGGGATTTGGAATAGGTGCGGAGATAAATTTCCAAAGTTGCAAAAAACATAGAATCTTGAGTTAGGGAGTGGTTGAATCCACTTATTACATTTTTCCTAGGAATCCCTTCTAACAAAAGGATCAATAATGGTCTATTGAGATCAAGCAGAGCTACCCCATTTGTTAGTCTTGTGTAGATTGCATCAGATACTTGGGTCAGCTCTGAAGGTATACCCACAATGATGAGGAAGCCTGCTTGGATTTCTAGCTAGATAATTCCTTTGTGTGTGACCGATTGTCGACTGCTTCCTGTGCATCATTTTCGCTTTTGTAACCTTTATACCAGTCTCTTTTAGGGTCTGCATGACAAGGTGATCTAGAAGGGGAAAGTCTTCATCAGACTGAACCTAATGCTGGCCAAACTCTCTCGGGCTCCTTGGAGTGTATAACCATGATTATGTGTGGAGCTTGCACCAGTGTAGTGTAGCACCAGTCAGTCAACATAACTCTTCACCAGTTCTATCTTAGCCCTTCTTACTTTGTTCCTGCAAGGATGCTGGATTTCATCACCAACTAGTGCCTCATTGTGAAGGTTTTGTTTGTTTGCTTTCTTTACTAGAGTTTTGTGTGTGTTGTTTGTTTTCCTTTAGTGGAATTTAGATTGGATTTTTATTTAATGGTGTCAGTTCCTCGAATGACCAATGAAGGAACCCCTTCTCTTGGGGAACCTTATACTTTTCCTTGTTTTGTAAATGTTGGTCCTCCCTACATCACTTCATTCACTTTTCCCAGTTTCAATGTGGGGTTACCGGTGGTTGTTTTCCACTCCTTTGGTATTGAATTCCCTTGTTGTTTCCCAAGAAAGATCTCCACCTAAATAACATCAACCTCATGTTGATCCTTCTCACCTTCTTCACTAGTAAGGTCTTTTTCTGCTTGGTAATGTTAAGTTTTCCATTTATTTTTCTTCGTCGAGTGAAAGTTTTAAATCTATTAACCTTGAATATGAAGAAGAAGAAAGGAATATTAAGAAGAAGAAAGATAAACAAGGGTCTAAACTTCCAAACATCACAAACATGTTGGAAACAACTAGTTATCGGCACTCCATTGGGAGTAAGATGATGTCAAGATCACTCCAAACAACTCAGAAGCCAAAGTACCTTGTGGACTTTGTAAGTGGTAGCCATCTTCTTAAGGATTATTCTGACTATCCAAAGTTATAGAAGCATGGTATACACAACCTCACCAACCCACGTCGTTAGCCTCTAACAACATGTCAGACGAATTTCTGTCAACTAGTTTCAATGATACCATTGGGAAGAAGACAAGTAGATTCAAGTTCTATGAAGGCAGTAAAGGAGGCTTCTCATTCACCTACCTTTCTAAGTGACTTTAAGCCTCAAATACTGGAAGACATGACGGTTTCTGTTTATCTAACTTCCGGCCGCTACTCAGAAGCTTTTCTCAACCCACCAGAAGTTGAGCGGAACGATCACTTCATCCCTTCACCATCCAATCCGGGTTAATCATGTGGTCAATCCGGTCACTCTTTAATTGAGCTGCCAATGAAGTGATTGATCCGATACCATCTTCATCAATCCTACCTCTTTAGAGAGTGTCACCTATGGTCATCCATTTTATCTGTCAATTCCCATTCTCGTTAGAGAGTGAAACTCAATTGGTTGATTTGATCTCTCCATCTATCGATCCTACTCCTTTCTACTCAGAGAGTAAACCCGGGATACCATGTTTTTTTTCTTGTTGATACAGATTCTGCCGTGTCAAGGGGTATTCTCCTTCTCCCATGGAACCTCCGCCAAGTAATGAAGCCATCCATTCGATTGGTGTGCTAACCTGACCTCGCCTTCCCTCTTACCTCCTTTCCATATTACATGATAGGTTTGTGGTCGGAACGTTCTCAAAATGTTGATAGATGAAGGTTCATCTATTATTATTTTGTCCTCTCTTGTTTGGACAAGCTTTGGGTTTGTCCTCCACTTTATGACTTACTTGCACTGTTATTTTAAATGTAAGAACTAGTCAACCTTTTGTGGGACCCTTCCTCAAGCCATGTAACTTTGTGAGGGAAAACTTTCTTTATTGACGCCATGGTAGTCCAAGACCCTTGGATTTTTCTTTACCTTGGGAGAGATTATGTCTATGCCAAGGAAAGCTATTGTGTCCACTTTTTCATGTGATATTTTCCCTCACAATGAAAGAATTCAGGACTGCTGATCAACTTTCATTCATTGACCCCGACTGGATTGACTCCCTAAATGGTTATTATATGCAGACAGTATCACCCCCACCACGTGTCAATTATGTGGCGCTGTCGCCCATGGATTCAACTTCCATGATTTAGATCCAATAGTTGACACGGTGATCCTTCGATAGGGTTGTTAGAGCTCGATCTCCTTACTCCTGTCATGAACCTCGACATGATGTCCTTCCGCATCAGATTTCTTCCTTCCAAAGAAGACCTATTGGAAGCCATGAACAAATTTTGTCCCTCGACATGGTGTCATTCCAGCATTGTCCTCTTGGAATCCAGCATGATCAAGAAGAGAGTTCCAGGATAGTTTTTGCATCTCTAAGGCAACCTCGCTAAAAAATGAAATGAGGTCTTTGATATAGTTTTCTAACTCAAGCTCAAGTAAAAAAATGCAACCACTTGAGGATAGTTTTTGCATCTCTCCGCTTCCAACTGCTTAAAAATTGAAACATAGGTTATGAGCATAGCTCTTGTTTCTATGTTAGCTCATTACAAAATGAAATAGTTTTCCCTCTATTTGAGTCAAGCCCTTCATCTAGTATTTGAAGCGTCATTTCATTCTCCTGTGCAGTATGAAACGACACTTGGGGAATTCACTTCCTGCCCTCTGGACTTCATGCTTAAGTTTGAGCCGCTAGTTTCTTAAGCCCGGGGCTAAGTACCAACCATCCTTGTTTTATGCTAGTTAAAAAGAATAGTTTTCTATGGTTCATTTTTTAAAATGAAACCACCTACCTCAGGAATAGTTTTCTTTGGTTCAAGATTATGTAAAAATAAAACCAGTTCCAAGCATAGTTTTTGTTTTGTTTTAAAGCTTGTGTAAAATGAAAACAACTGCTTAGTCTTTGTTCTTTCTCATTTTTGTAAATACATGAGAATAAGTTACCGTATTAGTATTTGCTCTTTTCTCATGCTCGTGAATACATGAGAATAAGTTAATGTATTTAGTCTTTGTTCTTTCTCGTGTCAGAATAAGCCGAATGTAACTCAGCATACTTTCTTTTATCACATTTTCATACTCAGAAGGTTATGAAAAAGGAACCCCTAGAGTCCTCTTTAATCTCTTCTCAGACTCTCTAAAAATGAAAGATCACAGCTTAATTTTTGCTATTTTCACGCTGATAAAGTATTTGAAGCAAGTATCCGGTGAGCCATAATTTCATTCTTTTCTCGGTCTCCATCCGCATTATTTTACTTAAAAAGGAACTCAGAGGGACTTTTAAGTGTTTTTCCAACTCTATAATATTGAAAAATCTTCGAGTTTACTAGCTCGACCGTTAAAACAAAATATCAAGTAGACCTGGTGATGGGATCAATCCACTCCTTCTTAGGGTTCGTTAAAAATAATTCAAAGGACTCGTCCGTTGATGAGCTACATCAACAAGCATATGTTATCCCTCCTCAAGCTTGTGAAAAATAAAGAGGTACTTGCTTAAATGGTGGGGAAAATTTGGGAAAGGGATATGTTTTCATCTTCGTATTGATTGGCGTAAGTGTTGCTCGGAACATGACACCTCTATTCATCATTTCCAGCCGGTTTGGAAATCCATTTGTCTCTCATTTGATTGATTACAAGGTCATTCCCTGTGTCGCCTTTGAGTCAATGTTGCCAAATCATCGGGTCGGTCATTCATATGTTCAAGCTGTAAGTCCATTTGAAACCTATATAGAGTCCACCATATGTAGTTATCCAGTCTCTCTGTGTCGGCCTTCCCTATGTTCATGTCCATCTATATTCATACTTCATTTCACCTTCAAAATCTATTACTACTCTCTGCTTTCATTGATGGGGGATACATCAGCCCCTCATGTGACGAGTTTTGCTCCACTCACTTCAGCTCATTAATATCCAAAAATCAAGCATTCTAGAAATTACTTTGGTACTTTTGGAACTGCATGCCTCAATGGTGTGTTTCTCACTTTCGACAAGGGGTTTACATCATTGACCCCGATTTGAAATATTCCATCGTATGTTTGACATCAAATCATTTATTCGCATGACCTCATGGATTGTACTATGGTACCTTGGGAGTCATTGACATCAATGGTGATTTCACACTTTGCTAATCTGCTTTATCATTGACCCTAATCAAGTGGTTTCACCATGTTCGACTTCACACATGTAATCACATGGTTAGATTCAGACTTTCATGACGATTGAAGACCCTTGATATTATCTTTGTGATCCAGGATTCGATGGAGTATGTATAATTTTCAAAACATAGATCCACTGTGTTTCGGGCTATAAGTCGCCTTGATTTGAAATGATAGATCCACAATGTATTCCTGGCATATATATTTAGACGCATGGATCCACAAAGTATGATTGTGGCCATGACCCATGTCTAAAATGTCATCAGTCTATGATCCGAAAGTATGGGAATGCCTTACCCGACTGGTATATATGATATTCCGCAGATGCTTGGTTGTTCACAGGTTTCCAATTAGATGTGCTCATGGTTCTTGACATTATTGCAGCTTGCAAAGTCTATCGGTTGTCACCGGTTCCAACCTCATACTTTGGGGGCACTGCTACCCATAATTTGGTCGTAAGGATGATGTATTGATGATGGTGTACTCCATCTCTTCATTGGAACTTTCTCTTGAGAAAGTTACCTTCATCTCTTTCCAAAATCACAATTCTTGAAGAATGTCTGCAGTCAGCTAGTATATTTGCTGTGTTGTTAGTATATTTACCAGAATGCATGATTCCCTCACATTTAATCCAGGGTGTGAGAAGTTCGCTCTGTGTTGAACTGCTAGGGTGCTAACTCTTCTAAAGAAGGGAAAAGATGAATTCTCAAAGCTTATAGAAGGGAATATTCTAGAAGGGTGAGATGGCATTCAAATGATTATCCTAGCACTGGATTCCCCTGATATTTTGGGATCATCTTATCTAAGTAACTAATTCACTTCCTATATATTGAGAGAATTTCATGGAAAAAGTTAGAAGCAAGAAAACAAGCAAGAAGCTTATTGGAGAATAAGTGAAAGACTGTGTGAAGGACTAATGCTACAATGTACTTAGGAGACTCTGTCAGCCTCATCCAAAAGAGCTGGATTTTCTTCATGCAAGTGAGCAAGTGTGGGTGTGTCGTGAGCCAAGGGCCATCGAAGGAAGTTTGTGACATCAAGGCAATGGTTGTAATCTCTCTTCACATTTAATGTGATACAATAATATGATTCTTTCCCATAAAGCTAATTCCACTTTTTTGTATAATTCCTTTTGATCATATACAATAGATTAACTATTGAATAGATTGTGCTTTCACTTTGGTTGGTTTGTGTTGTCTCTATATTGGCTGCATGAGAGCACTGGAGGGAAGTGGGAATAACAAAGACCATAGGAAGCTTATAATAGGGTATGTTATTTGTTCTTGCCTCTCATTTAGTTCAATGGTTAGAATCTAGGGAAAGAGTCATGTTCTGCTCTGTTTTGTTCTAATTTATTATTTAAGTTGTCTTGCTTTGTTCTAGATCTAGGTGGATCTAGGGAGATCGGTTTGTGTCCGCACTTACGGATTTATCCAATAACAAATCAACTCATAACTGATGAGTTATTGTTATATAACAATAGACGATATGTCTCTAATTATTAGAGTTGAGGCACCTGATTATGGATGAATTCCATAAGAGACCTTATGTGGATCACTCTGGTTATCAAAATATGGTAACAATAGTGAGGTAGTTGTATTATTGGCCTAGAATGAAGCAAGACATTGTTGAGTACATTTCTAAGTGTTTGGAGTGTCAATAGATGAAGGTTGAGAAAAAACACCCTGCAGGACTATTGCAGCCCTTGCAAATCCCAGAGTGGAAATGGGAGGTAATCTCCATGGATTTTATTACAGGTTTGTCAAAGACATTTAAGAAACACAATGAAATCATGGTTGTGGTAGATAATTTAAGTAAGGTAGCTCATTTCATCCCTATCAAACTTACTTTCAAGGCTATAGACTTTGCTAACATTTTCATGAAGGAAATTTTTAGATTGCATGGTATTCACAAGACCATAATCGCAAACAGAGATGCTAAGTTCACCTCAAGTTTTTGGAAAATCTTGTTTGTGGGATTGGGAACACAGTTGGCATTTAGCAAGGCCTACCATCATCATACATATGGTCAGACCGAAAGAGTGAAAATAATATTAGAGGATATGTTGAGGATGCATTTCATGCATCAACCCAAACAATGGGAAGAGTATATACCCCTAATAGAGTTCGCCTATAGCAATGGTTATCGGGAATCATTGAGGATGAGCCAATTCGAGGTTTTGTATGGAAGGAAATGTAGAGTTCCAATAAATTGGAACAATCTAGTGGAAAAGATCACTCTTGGACCAGAGTTGTTAAAGGAAATGGAATAGGTAATGAGTAAGATAAGGGAGAATTTGAAAGTGGCCCAAGACAGAAAAAAAGAGTTATTTAGACAAAAAGAGAACTCATAAAGAGTTCAAGGTGGGAGATCATATGTATCTCATAGTGAAACCCAAAATAAGTTCCTTGAGAATGGGGACTTGTGATAAACTAGCACCCTAATATTGGATTGCTTGAAGTCTTGGAAAGAGCAGGACCAATTGCATATAGACTAGCATTACCACCTACTATTAGATATCATAATGTGTTCCATGTGTTCCATGTGTCCTTACTAGAGAAATATGTTCATGATTCTAATCATGTTATTGATTGGACTATTATATAGGTGGAACCAGAGGAAGAATTCCATCACAAACCTCAATGCATCCTAGATAAGAGAGAAACAATGCTCCGGAACTGAGCCATAATGCAGGTCAAGGTGTTATGGAAGCAGTTTGAAGTAGATGACGCTACCTGAGAGCTAGAGGATGCCATGATATTGGCATACCCATTTCTTTCTGTATATATATATAGTGTTTTTAACATCGGGAATGGTGTTCCTTTAATGGGGAGGGAAATGTAACACCCTGTTTTCCCCCATGATTGCAATTATTCTTAAAGACTTCATATAATGTGATTATGAAGCATGTAAATATGTTTTGATTAATGAAAAACATTAGACAAATCACTAAGGAAATCCATGAAATTATTGGCCATGATATCACAAGTGGGAATTGATGAAGTGAGACGGTTGGTGAGGTGGATTTGCTTAAGTGGAAGCTGACAAGTTTCAGTGAGGAAAATAGGAATCTTGCTTAGAAATCTTGCATACACTTGCAAAACATAAATGCACACTTGTCGGTGTACTTGAACCTTCATGGAGCCATGTGACCAGTTATGGAAAGAAACGACGATCATTGAACCAATTATAACTGCTAACAGAGTCGATCTCTTGAAGAGGAAAGGGTCAATGGAAAAATTTGACGAAAGTACATTCCTAGGATTTCCCCTTCAAAATTCAGATCCCTGACTGGAATTCGCTTCTGACAGAAGCCACGAGAATCCCAAGGGATTGGAGGAGGAAGAAACCAAAGGTGGAAAAACATCACCAAGTGCATAGAAGAGGAGACACACACAGGTTACATACACAGAGAACACACACATGAGAGGAGGTAGATGCATAGTGGAGAAGAGAAGAGCGAGCAATAGTTCACAACAACAAAAGAGCAACAAAAATATTTGGAATATTGAGTGAGTTGCAGACTTAGACAGATGGTGCAATGATTAGAGGTGTTCACTTGTACAGATCTGAGGAATAGAAGAAGTTGGAAAGTTGTTCTTGAAGAAAATAGAAATCTTTTACAAAGGATTATTGATCACCCTGGAATAGAGAAGAGTCAGACCCAGACTGGAGCTACAGAGTACTACAATTGTGTGTGTGTATATATATATATATATATATACTGCAACTATATATGTAATACCCCAAGGTCGAGCCCCTAGTGAATTGTAATTATGTTTATAGGCTGGTGAGCCAAGTGTTTATATGTTAGGAGGATTTTGTGAATATTAGTCTGGAGAACCTAGATCGCTTAAGGCCAGAGAGCCTATTTTTGTATATTTAATTATGCATATCATTAAAATAAAAAGCACATCACTGCGTACAGACCGACCACAAAGAAAGAGTTATGGGGGACTAAACTCCACTAGTTAGGGAAAGGGAAGGGGTTAAGACACTAGGAAAAAGGGCTAAGATAGAGGTCTTATCTCTAAAGGAATAATATTATATTATTATTTCATAAAGACTAAGGTCTGGGAAATAACTGAAGTTATCCAAAGTTCCTATGGGAAGGGGAATGAATGATAAGTGGAGCTCATGTAGCTTCATGAAGACAGATGTCTGATTTGGGACACACAGTTTTATGTGGGGAAATCAGTTCATTGTGGGGGTTATCTCTACCATTCTTCCATCCTTCCCACGCACTCACGGACTCACGCGCTGAGCCATCCCCTCCTTCATTGACCTCTATAACATTCATGCAAACTCTGAAACTTGAAAACCTCATGAAGCTAACTCGTTTTAATCCTATGAAGCATAGCACAACTACACAGTGCATGAGAAATATCAGACCCTAGCCATTTTTATGTTGCTTCCCACACTTTTATTTGGCCTGGTGTGGCTTATTGTCATTACTAGAGCCCATACCCAATTTTTCTTATGTTATTACCCTAACTGGATTGGCCTAGGAACTAGACTGACGAAGCAGGTTGTCATGCCTATGAGAAACTCTCTCCAGGTGAGAGAAATATTTTGGGAAGTGATTTTCCTAGAGGGATCCTCACGACAATTATAGTGCTCTGAGACTTCCTGTATGGGATGTTTCTGAATCCCTGGAAGGGGAGTGGGGCAACCAAAGGAATGTCGAGCAAAGAAAGGGAACACACCATGGGGTGGGAAAGTCATGTGGGGAATGAGGGACTATAAGTTGTGGACATGAGTGGACTCCTGGGGACATAATCCTTCTTGGATACTTTGTAACCTTAGCCTAGCCTAGGATTCCCTTTACCCTGGGTGGAGTTTAGTCCCATCTCGGAGGTGACCCATTGTTGATAGATTGGAGTAGCGTGGTCTAAGGCTAGGAGGTTCGTGGAATCTCTGCACGAAGTTGGTGGCCTTATTAAAAATATAATTACTCTTTATATATGATTAATTACATGTTGTATGTTACACATGTATTTATTTACTATACAATTCCACATAATTTTGTGTATGTTAACATAAAGTAGATGTTTGTTTTTAATTTATTAAGTATTATATTTTCCGTAAATGAAAGTGAGTCTTTCTGTAAGGTGGCATGGCCCGAACCTGAGATGGTTGGGGATGCTACAAATTGGTATCATATCTTGAACAAAGCAGAATTGTAGTAGCATGCCCTGGCTTGGGTGGTTGGGGGTGTCACAAATTGGTATCAGAGCCCGATTTCAACACTAAACTTGGATGGGTTGTGTATGAGTATTTGAAGTAAAAATTCCATGGGGATTTGATGTACAGAGTGCCAGAGGGGTGTTGAGAGAGTTCCTAGGTGGTAATGGAAATCTCAAGAGAAGCGGCAGAGCAGTTATCACAACGATCATGGTTGAGAACCACAAGATTGAATTTGATCTGTAGGATCTTCGTGAGGAGAGGCAGACCCTTCCTAGCAATCTGATCTAGGAAAGGTGCATGAAATTTAACCTCCAAGTCCTTCAGACATCGTGAGTTCGGTGAAGTTTACGTTTTGTTGAGAAAAAGGGGCCAAAGCCTGAAGTTCCGAAGTCCTAGAGTGATTTTCAGCCATAGATCATCCAGGAGGAGAGTCGTGGATTTTCCCCAAGTAGTTCAGCGGTTCGAAGTTCGGGGAAATTGGTTGAAGTGCACATGGAATGGACTTCCTTCCAATGTCTCAAAGTCCATAATTCATCTGGACCATTTGATTAACAGGAACATGTGTCTATAGATCAACCGTGCAAAATTTTGGTAGTTAAGAAATTCAGAGTTCAGGAGAACCAGGAGGTAATATTGAGAAAAGCTCTGAACTCCCAGAGCCCCGGAGTCACGAAGTTTTGGGAAGCAGTTATTTGGTGATTCGAAGTTTGGGAGAAACATGGTGATAAGTCAAAAATCCGTCGAATCCCGGAGCTACGAAGTGCCAAAGAATAGGGTATAACGTGGCATGATGATGTCACCAAGGGTGACATGGAACTTAACTAGTCATGTGACGTGTTAGAAATAATCGTATCTTTGACATGCCCTTAGTACCAATTGGGACCTGACACTTATCACATGTTGGTGGGGCCACGTGACACTACATTAATTGTTTGACAACCGAGCTAAGGAGATCATCGTATTCATTGGTTCGACATTCGGGTATTTTAAAGTGTTATAAGGTAAAGTCTTCTGAAGTCCAAAACTCTAGAGCGTCGAAGTATAGAAGATTTTAATAGTGGCGGTTTGGGGAATCAACAACTTTGGCATTTGGAGAAAATATTTTGTTGTAATGCAAAATTCGTCGAAGCCTGAAGTCCCAAAGCGTTGGAGTCCTGAAAATCTGGACTATCATAGTTCAGAAATTCATAGTTCGGAAGAAATGGGGAGTAGTGTTGAGGAAAGATTCAAAGTCTTGGAGCCCCAAAGTGCCAGAGCCCTAAAGTCCCGAAGCTATGGGAAGCGATTGTTCGTCAGTTCAGCGTTCGAAAGAAACGTTGTGTTGAGCCGAGAAATCCTCCGAAGCCCAGAGCTACGAAGTGTCAAAGCACAGATTGTGATGTGGCATGATGACATCACTTCGGGTGAAGTGGACCTCCCATAGGAATTCCACATGTCATTTGGTTTTGTACTTTTGATGACCTACTTAGAAAAATAGTAGTATGACACATGGGGGCCATGTGTCACCACCTTATATGATGACAACTATATTACGTGGACCCTGGAAAAGTTAATAGGTTCAAGAATTAGGTGTTTGGAGGAATTGAGTGAAGAAGTTGTTAAATCTTTTGAAGCCCGAAGCTTCGGAGTGCCGAAGTGATAAAGCACTGGAGAGTTTGGGAATTCGGCATTCAGAAGAAATGGGAGAAGAAGGTGTGAATTTCTCTGAATCCTAAAGTTCTGGAGCGTCGAAGCTCTGAAGCCACAAAGGACCACCATCCCAGTACTTCTTCAATTCAGAGTTCAGGAGAATCAACGAAGTCCAAAGCCCAAAGTTCCGAAGTCACGGAGGTGACACAATACATAAACCTTCGAAGTCCAAAGTTCCGAAGTCACGGAGGTGACACAATCCATTGACGTCACTTGGGGTGACGTGGAAACACGGGATACGTTCCATGTGTCATAATTTTTAAGGATTTTCGAGGACCCTTCATGCCCAATTCAGATGTGACACATGTCATCCATTGGATGGAGCCACATGTCCACTTTGTAAATCTTCCATGTGGCACACTAATGCGTGGATGCTGACGAGACCTTGATGGTTCGTCAGTCCGATGATCAGGTAAACAAATAAAGAAGGAAGTGAAACCTCCGAAGAGAGAAGTTATGGAGAACTTCACTAGTTCGGCCTTCGGAGGAATTACAATGTACTGCAGTCAGGAACCTCAGAGCCCAGAGCCCCAAATCTCCAAAGAGGTACCCTCCGGAAGTCGGTCACTTCGACATTCGGGGAAAATGAGTGAAGAAGGAAGGAAAAATCCCAAAGCCCAAATTTATGGAGCCCCTAAGTTCCCTAGGATTTGTATAAGCACCTATCTTCTAGCACTTGGTCACGGCCTATGGTCAAATGTGGTTGGGGGCTGAAGAAGAAGGGGATAATGCCTGAAACCTGTGTTAAAAAAAGGGAAAATGGGTTAGGAAGGAATCTCGTGGGTTTCGTCTAGTTTAGACCTCCATCAAAAAAGGTATTGAAGACCTGGGAACTTTATCATAGGATCCAACAAATATCTAAGATCCATTTAGCTCAAAGAAAAGAGATCAGTTAAACAAGGAGTGCAATAGATAAAAAGAACAAGTTTTAAAGGTCCATAACTTTCTTCTCAAAGATCATAATTGAACAAGGAAGCATTCATTGGAAAGGTCTGTGTCAACAGAACATATTTGTTCATCCATAAAAGGGGATTGATCATAAAACTACTCAGAAAATCAGAGGAAAGAAGTTTTATAGGTTATTCAACCAAAATGGTTCATGTGTTTTATAAAATCGTTGAATCAGTTAGCCTGACAAGGCTCTGTTGGTTGCACATTTTGCAGAATTAACAACAACTTGATCAGATTAGAATCAACACATAGTGCAGAGAGATGGATAATAAACAAGGGGCTTACAGTCAAGAAGATGAAATCAGAGGGATGAATGTCCATTTGGGTATGGAAGGAACAAACTCCAATGAACATGGAGAAGGAAGGGATGATGGCATGAATATGGTAAGAGACCATTAGAAATTTGTAGAAAGATGTCCAAAGTCACAAGGTTGATAATGATAGGCTTATGAAAGCCAAAGAGAAACATGAAGAATCAATATGAAGTTAATGCAAAGCTTAAATAGAATTGAAAATAAATTGGATAAGGAGAGTGGCTCCAACAAATTAGGAAGACACAAGTCCCTTGATGAGAAAAGAAGATCAAGGAGTGGTAGCAGACATCACCATCAGTCCCAAGGACATTCCAATAGGAGAGAACACAACATCTCAAGTCTATCTCCTATTAGGAAGAATCATAAGAGGTATGGGGTGGATGAACTGAGAGGAGAAATGAATAAGATCAAACCTCCTACTTTTGATGGTGAACACAAGAAGGATGAAGATGTTGAGACATGGTTTCTAGGCATGAGGAAGTACTTCCAATTGCATAATTGTTCTTCTCATGTAGAAGGAATAATTGCTATCTACCATAATAAAGGAAAGGCATCCATGTGGTGGGACCATCTTGTGCAGGTGCAGCACATTAAAGAGAAAAATGTGACTTGGAAGGAATTCAAGAAGCATTTTGAGAAGAAATACTTAACCAAGAGATATTATGACAAAAATATGAAAGAGTTATTTGAACTCAAACTGGGAAGCATGACCATTGATGAGTATGAAAGGAGATTTTTATAACTGTTGAAGTATGTCTCCTTCATCAAGGATGAGATGGTAAAGATTCAAATATATTTGAGTGGGCTGCCATCTTTCATCAGTAATAAGATTCAATATGATGATCCTAAAACTTTGGATGAGACCATAAGGTGAGCCAAATGCCTATATGATCAGCATAAAGGAAAACCTACTTTCCAAAAAGATTGGGAAGACAAGAAGAAATTCAATATGGAACAGAGGAAGAAGGGGAACAACCACCCTTCTTCAAAAATAGTTCCCAGGGACAATAAACCCCTAGAGATCCCAAAATGACTGAGACAGGTGGGTCAAGGCCAAGGCAGACACCCATTCAATGTTGGGGTTGTAAAGGAGATCATTTGTATAGAGATTTTCCTCACATAAAAGATAAAGTGAGAGTTGTCTACAATGTACAACAAGCTGAAACAATTGAGGACATGGGAAGAAGTGTACCAAGGATCTATGCAGCCCTGGACAAAAAGCAAGAAAATTTTCAATCACATATGATTGAAGTAGAAGGTATGATCAATAACCATGCCTTTACTATTTTAATAGATCCAGGAGCTAGTCATAGCTATATAGATCCTAAGTTAGTGTAAATATTGCAATTTCCAAGAAGAAAGCATGGGAAATCTTGGTTGGTGCAGTTGGGTATAGGAGCCAAGAGAAAATTTGTTCAGCTGGTTAAATCATGTCCAGTGGACATGAATGGGCTAAGTACCAAGGTAGATTTGAACATCCTACCCTTGGGTTCATATGACTATGTAATTAGTATGGATTGGTTGGAACAACACCATGTTGTCTTAGGTTGTCATAACAAGGCATTTACTTTCCTGAATGACGAAGGGAACCTAAGAACAGTCCAAGGAATTCCCAGGGAAGTTACTATGTTAGAGATCTCAACAATGCAGTTGAATAAGTGTTACAGGAAGGGCTGCCAAATATTTGCAACTCATATGGAGGAAGAACCTAAGGATAAGGTGCCAAATATTGAGGATCATGCAGTCTTGAAAGATTTTGAGGATGTGTTCAAGGAGATACCAGGACTACCCCCAAAGAGAGATATTGATTTATCTTCAAACTTAATTCCCGGAGAAGCTCCAGTATCCAAGGCTCCCTACAGAATGAGTACACTAGAGCTGAAGGAACTGCAAATGCATCTTGAAGAACTTCTGAAGAAGGGGTATATACACCCAAGTGTGTCACCTCGGGGTGCCCTAGTTTTATTTTTAAAGAATGAGGATGGGACATTGAGACTTTGTATTGAATTTAGAAAATTGAAGAAGGTAACTGTAAAGAACAAGTATCATTTTCCAAGGATCAATGATCTCTTTGATCAGTTGAAGAGAAAAAATATTTTCAAAGATTGATCTCAGATCTAGTTATCATCAGGTAATAATTAAAGATGAAGATATCAACAAGACTTCCTTCAAAACAAGGTATATTCATTATGAATTCACAGTAGTTCCATTTGGGTTATCAAATGCACCAACTATTTTTATGTGTTTAATGAATGGTGTTTTCAGAGAGTACCTGGACAAGTTTGTCATTGTATTCTTGGATGACATACTTGTATATTCCAAGTCAAAAGAAGAGCATGAGAATCACTTGAGGATGGTGTTACAAGTGTTAAGAGAGCATCAGTTGTATGCCAAATTGAGCAAGTGCTCATTTTATCAAAACCAAATTCATTATTTGGGGCATAT
>SNQJ01S0176509.1:10086-30034 GCA_010110895.2 Picea sitchensis | reverse complement strand
ATAAAGAAGCAATCTGTACCTTTTGTGTATGTGGCACATTATGTAGATCAAATAATTGCTCCATCTGAAGTATCCATGTGATTGGGTCCTTGCCATCAAACTTCCTCATATCGATCTTAGGAAGGTGGTTGGTATTCAACCCAAAGTTAGAGTTTCTCCATTCTTGATTCATCTTCCTTGTGTCCTCATCATGAATTTCATGGATTACATTTTCACTTCCAGGTGTCCTCTCTATTAGGAAAATTTTCAATCCTTCCATGATCTCCCCTTTTAAACCATCCATCTTAGTATTTATTGCCTCCAACTTAGCTTCCGTTGAATCCATCATCTCTTGTAGTTCGTCTTTTGTTACTGTCTTATTTATTAAATCATTTATGTCCCTATGCATTTCTTTACCTTCATCAAGAGTCCAAGTAGGATTGTGTGAAGGATTATTTGGTGTAGAAGTTCCCTTTTTTGGTGGCATGTTGGCCAAGTATCACTTTAAACCTTGATTTTGAGGTGGTTCTGCTAGACAATATTCCTTTTATTGTATCTCCGAAATTTCAACCCTTATGAGTATGACATTTTCTTTCTTTTTAGTTCTCTGATATTTCTTCTCTGCAATGCCACAACTCTGATCAAAATTGGATGTGCCAAGTGGAATTTACTGTAACTTCCCCACAACTTGCTGATTTTTGTCCTTTCCAGGAGATCTCACTTGTATAGTGTGCTCCACACAAAATAATTGGTATAAAATTCTGAAACTCGTACCAGAACTACTAAGGACTGTCCCTTATCCAATGGAACTAGTCCCACTCAATTTGGATACTCGAGGAAGAAGTTATGATTGTTTTACCCAGAACAACTGCTTGAGACTAGTCAATAGGACTAGTCAGATACCCTTTATTCCACAGGGAGTATCTACAAATGTAAGACGACCAAGAAGCTAAAATTGTTACCAAATATACCTTACTAATATCTATGAATAGCCTCCGGATTTCAAGGTCTGAAACATTACAAAAAACGTTTTATAGTGAAAATTCCGCAATGACTCAATTCAGGATGATTCCAAAACCTTATATTACACAGGATGCATCTATGAAAGTATAAGGCCTTAGGAGCTGAAAGTTTAACCCAACATACCTTGATCCGTCTACTAAATATCCTCCAAGCCATTCCTTTGAAAATGTTGTAGAAAAAAGTTATAGAAAAACTGCCAAGGTGTCTCAGATGTAGCAGGGAAACCCCAAGACCTTGAGCTCTGATACCATATGTTAAGAACCAAATATCAATATAGCATAGAAAAACCGCAGAATAAGTACTCAATGCCTTTAAAAAGAGACAATTTCAGGTAATAAGCCTCTTCGAGGGGGAACCTCCTTACACCCCACAAAAAATGTTCAAATACAAGATGATTCCAAATGAAAATGTCTCCTTGGTATATATGGGAGACTAGGAGGTACAATTACAACTAATGGAATAAATCTGACATAAATAAAAGAACATTACTAATTTAATATGCCCCAAATAAGGGGTAATGAGCCACTATTTAGGGCTTAACAATATACGACACTGATTCCAATTCATTGTGATAATACTAGTGCAACTCGTGTGTCAAAGAATCCTGTATTTCACTCCAAGACCAAGCATATACCCATCAAGTATCACTTATTGAGGGAATAGGTGACCAACACTATTATTTCTTTGCATTATATTCCATCCAAAGATCAGATTGCTGATATCTCCACTAAACCGCTTGCAAAAGCTCAGTTTGAGTATCTACACCAGAAGTTGGGCGTGACCCTGTTATTGAGTTAAAATAGTCTATCTGATCAGGGGGAGAGTTCTCTTAGTATATCTGATCAGGGGGAGCATAGAGTCACTCTCTGTTTTCTTTGACATTGATGTCAAAGGGGGAGAAAAAGGTGGTGTCTGTATGCTACAGTTGCAGGTCTAAGCATAATAGTGCAGCCTTTCAGGGTTGCCATCAATGCCAAAGGGGGGAGATTGTTTGCATGATTACAGGAAGAATGTTCTTATCATTGATGGAAAGAACAACAATGAACCAAATCTCGAGAGCACAGAAGATGAGAAATCTCAAAAGAGATAGCGGTTTCTAGAAGTCTAGACGAGGTCCAAGAGACGGACTCGTAGGAGGAGCAAAGGTCAAGACCCGTGAACACTTAGAAAACCTTCTAAATTAGAGAGATTAGAATCTTAGGAGAGACAACGACAGTGGCCATTGGATCAACGATCCAAATGACCAGCAACCATCTGATCAAATCAAGTGAAGGATATGATAAGTGGGACAAAAATGGTTGAGAATTCGAATACCCGAAAACCCAACAACCGTTGGATCATTCTAAGTGGAAGGACAAGATAAGCTAGAAAAGAAGCATCGTGGATAGATCGAGCCATCGATCTAAGAACATGATTGACAAACACCATTTAGTTCGGGTCTAAAGATGCGAGGAGGTTACGCTCTGGAAAAATCTCACCTCAAGATTTTTCAGTTTGAGATTTTAAAGACCCGAAGCCCGGAGAGTCGGAAATCCAAAATGAATAAGGACCATCGGATCTGGAGAACATACAATTACCATTAGATCAAGGAGATATATGTCAGCATACCACATCAACATGGACATGTGGCATGCCACGTCAAAAGACCACATCAACAAGGATGTGAGGGACATCTACTTCAACAGACCATGTTAGCAAGGACATGTGGTAGACCACATTGGCAGACCACACCAACAAACCACGCCAGCAAGGACATGTGGTAAACCATGTTAGAAAACCACGTCAGAAAGTACACATGGAATAATCAGGTTATGACAAGTGTCAAGAGGAAATTGTCTCGTGCCATGTCAACAAGTGACGTAAGCAAGTTATTTCACTCCGGGAGATTTACTTCGGGAGTTTTACCATCGACACTTGCCCAAATTCCTGAAGTCCTGAATGCCACAGTCCCGAAGTGGACATGAGACGTTCGATCTAAAGATTACTTCGAGATCATTCTTGACCACTGATCTAATACAATGTAAGGATAACATCAGTAAAATAGCTGAAGTACCGAAGTGAACGAGAACCGTTCATCGTGGAAATAAAATCCGATTGTTCGATCTACTTCGGCGAAAGATACTTCAGAAGGTCGAAACATTGCAAAGGTTCAAAGTTCTAAAAACCGAAGTTCTGAAGTGAATGAGAATCGTTCATTGTGCAAACAATAGATCAACCGTTCGATCTACTTCAGAGAAATATACTTCAGGAAATTTGAAAGGTTGCGAAGTCTCGAAGAGTCGAAGGGCGAAGTCCCGAAGACTCGAAGTGGACATAAGTTGTCCGATCTGAAGATCACTTCAGGAGTATTCTCAATCGTTGATCATACTACAATGAAAGTTGAGACTTGAAATTATGAAGTCCGGAGTGTTGTGGGTGGGAAATCCCTCCTATAGACTAGCATTAAGGGTTTTATCATGCATGTAGAAATGACCTAAAGTCTCCTACTTCTTACCAACATCCCTATCATAGACCCCATTATTCATATGCGAATACAAGTTTAAAAAGATCAAGTTACTGTACCTTAGTTTCTGTGTTTTATGTCGATCCCTTTAAATCTTGGTCGCTCTTTGACTGCAACTCTCCTCCCAATGCTGACCTGCATTCATAAAAGACAAACAAATAACTCCACATGCATATGATCCATAAACTAATGGGTTAGAGATTCTATCAAAATATAATCAAATTTAAATATTGACAATCTCATATGGTGGGACGGGAAAAGTACTTCTTTTATTAATCTCACAAGAGTAACCTTACAATAGTGAGATCGATCACTGCTCCTCGAATCTGGTCCTTGGCTCCTTTTCAATTGTGCTCCAACTGCTTCTATATATGCTTCTCTTCACACAATAGTTGCAAAAGGTTGGGCAAGGGGAATACTAAATCAGGTATAGTTTCTTTGCTATGATTTTCCTCCCTCCAAATGGGACCCCTACCCCTTCTTTTATAGGCCAGAAAGGGCTAGGTATTTGGTCGAGTGACCGACTATGGGCGATTAAACGGTTTAGTTAACTTATCGAAAATTGTGTGTTCTGTCTGCAACTTTCCATTTTTCGTGCTTTTTAGGTATATGTGGGCTGTAGTGGATCAACCAGCGTACACACGCGTGCAGTATGGAGCAGGGTGTGTATGCCTTCAAAAAGAGTGTTTTTTAAGAAGCTATTCAGTAGTGGCTTGGCAAAGAAAGGCAAATAAGATGACTTGATGCCAGGTAAGCATGTTTGGTGCAATTTAGGGTTATAACAGATGCCCCCTAATGTGTGAGGTCTAAAGAGCATCTGATGGTTGAAATACATTATCAATCTTCACCAACATACCAAACAAGTGAGCCCAGGAATCGGAATTCGGGAGGTGCCATATGCAAAATAACAATTGTCTCACCGAGGCGGGCATACCCATGCTCGGAATGAAATAAAATCATGGCTACCAATCAAAGACACTGTAGATCCATGTCGTATAACTATTTAAAGTGTAGCCGCGAGCAATACAGAACAGATCTACATCTCAAAATAAAAAAGATATACATGCATAGTATCCATCTTCAAGAAGCGAATAAGGCATGATGGCTAGAGATGAGGCCTTCAGAGCTCGAGCAACAGATTCAAAATCTTCACAACTCGGGTAGGAGTGTAATATGAGTGTACGACTTCACTAACCAGAGGTCTTCGATTGCTTGTCAGGAACGGACTAGAGGATTTTGATGATCAGGTTGAGGGATTCATGGATTTCGAATAAAGACTTGATTGGGATTCTGGGCATGGGGGTAAGAGACAATCTGCAGAGGGGGCCGACTCAAGCTTGGTAATAACTTCCCTTGAACAATATCATGACAAAATATGAGACTTAGGCAACATGATATTTTGACATAAGTTCACGATGCAGGAGGCACCACAAACTCTCCATATGTTTGGAAGAATAACCAAACAAAGGAGGACACAACTCTATATAGCGAGAACAACTTCCTAAGGTCATATTAAATCCCAGGGCTTGACGAACAAACAAAAGGATGTGCTTTGTCCAAGGGCGACTCATTGTGCTGCCAATAAAAAGAAAATACTTTTCCCTTCCTCTTTTTGGGGTATA
The DNA here is from genome assembly GCA_010110895.2 of Picea sitchensis. Taxonomy (NCBI): domain Eukaryota; kingdom Viridiplantae; phylum Streptophyta; class Pinopsida; order Pinales; family Pinaceae; genus Picea; species Picea sitchensis. The sequence continues at coordinate 24,907 of SNQJ01S0176509.1, read as the reverse complement.
TTTGATTTTTTTTGTCTTTTTCAATAATTTTGGAAAGCTTTGAAAAAGAATAAAAGAATGCTACGTCACAAAGGAGGATCGAGTGTCACAGACATACTTGTTCCAAGTGCACGGAACACATGAATTCTCAGGTCAAAGGGACATATGCAAGAAAAGGACACTCAGGAAAAATCCTCCATGGGCCAAAGGTGTCAAGACGCAGAGGCAAAGTGCTACAAAGCTTACGTATAAGGCATGCTTCAGATGGTTCAGTTGAGAGAAACATGGAGCCAACATTAGGCCAAAGACACAGGTATGCAAACACGATTAAGAAGACATACAATGGTAATGTCCTTCGATGTAATTTTAACGAGCCGAGAGAAGGTAAGCTCAACAATTTTTCATATTTAGAGAGTCTGAAAAACCATAAAAGGAGACTCCACTGGGGTACCTTTTTTGAAGATAGTCTAGTCGGCTTTAAAAAGGGGTAAACTAGCACCAACCAAATGTCTATTCAAAACCATTTTAACGAGTGTGATAAAGACAAGATCACTTGACCATTTTTTCATTTTTAAAGAGTCTGAAAAAAGATTAACTATGGGCTTCGTCAGGAATGTTCTTCTGGACCAATTTAACGAATGTGAAAGAATAAGGTCACTCGACGATCTTTTCAATTTTAGGGATTCTAAAAATATCTTAACTATGGACTCTGTGGGGGTTCCTTTTTCGTAAATTTAGTCCCTCAGGCCCGAAAAAGGGTTAAAATCATACCTGAGAATACTCGTCTAGGGAACCAAAGCTCCTAGAGTATACCTTTGTTCGTACATTTGACCATTCAGACCGAAAAAGGGGTAAACTACCGCCGGACAGACGTGACTTCAAATTTCAGTTTAGCGAGGGTGAAGGTCAACAATATCGCTTGACAATCTTTTCATTTTTAGAGGGTCTGAAAAGGGCTTAAAAGAAGACCCGTTATGTTCTGGGAGTCCCGAGGGTGAGGTCAAGAGTGATAATGCATCATGCAAATGAGGCTCAAACTCGTAATCAGGATAAACTAATAAGGACTCCCAAGCCTATAGTCATTAGTGACGGCATGGACACCAAAATGCAACCAGGATCTACCTAGGGCATCCATGTTAAGGTAGGCTATACCACTGAAATATGACACTTCTAAAGAAGCATTGATGGTTCCGTGTCGCAAATCGGTGGGATCGATCCTATGGCATAGTGATAAAGACAACGAGATGCAAAAATTGGAGGTGGAATCCTAACTTAAATGCAACACGTTGGAAAAAATGACTTTTTACCAAAGGACCTTTTAAAAAGACCCAAATCTCCAAAAAGTTTCCCAATACCCAAAGTAACACTTATCGTAACAATCCATAGGAAACTCCTGAACCATAATAAATGATTTTCAATTTAGAAATAATGACAAAAGGGTCCAAAAATTGACAAAAAGTGGCAAAAAAAGTCTATAAATAGAAGCTGGCAGCTCATTATCACTATTACAAATTGAGAAATTAACTAAAAGCCAAAAATACCCCTTTTTGCAAAGAATTGATTCCAGGAGCTTCGGTGGACGAAAAGAACTTTCGCTTGGACCAACCAAGTACACACTAACCCCCCTTGCATTTCCATTCTTCCTTTATGCATTTTATTTTGTTTTTTGAGGGGGCACTGACCTTAAAAAGGCCGACCCTACGTATACGCGGGCTGTCCTAATACAAACTACGTGTGTACGCATGCAGAATAAAACTGCACGCATACACACGCGACTGTGTGCATTACAACCCGCGTGTACCCTCTAAGATGTGGAAAAAATAAAAAATTGCAAGGGCTAATCTCTCCTAAACTATTAAACTGCAGGGTGTAGGTTCACTAGAGAGAAAGGGAGCATGAGGACATTGATCTTTTGGTCGACGAGGACCCTAATGCTCTTGTCGCATTAATGCAATGTGGTTTGATAAAGTTTTTCCATTGTCCTTTCATGCGGGCACAACCTAGGCTACTGAACGCCTTGGTTGACTATTAGAACCCTGACGCAGAGGCATTCATGCTTGAGGTTCAATCGTTGACTCCAACGACCGAGGACATACACTTTTTGATTGGCCTCTCTAGGATGAGGGAACGAGTCAATTTCCACACTTTTCCTTCTGGGCCTCTCAACATAGCGAAGTTGATTGGACTCCATTGTGAAGCCAATACTGACAATATGGGCACACAGTTGCCAATAAGAAAGATCTCTAACCTATCATTGAAAGTGATAGTTTTTCTTATTGGGCATATCACTGGATCTGCGGCTCTACATCAAGCCTCCCCGGTGCACATGAATTGTGAGATTCAGTGCTTAAATGCACAAATCTTTGACTGGAGTACCACATTACTAGACTGCATGAAGATGCAATTGATAGAGTGTTGTATGTGGAGGCACAAGAACTTTGGGTTTGGGACAATTCTTTGTGCTTTCTTCGTTGAGAGAGTACCAGGTCTTAGTCCTAGAGAGATGATACGAGGGCACGAGGCCTCTCACCCCGCACTATGTAGATGGGTGACGCTGTTGCTGCGATAGGGGGGAGGAAGGACCATTGAGGCCTTCGATGACAAGTTTTTTGCTTGGTGGGCGCGACAGATTCTGGTTATAGAGGACTATCCTATGTCAGGATCGACTTCTCGAGAGATCCTGAGATTCTGGTACCTCCCGGAGAGCAGCGAGGAGAGATGGGTAAGTTTGATTTGTTTTTTTTTTCTTTCTTTTTAAAATTTATTTATTTATTTTTTTGTTTGATATATATATAATTTTTTGTATATACCAGAGTATCTGACAATTAAGTATGTGTTATGTGCAGATGTGGGGCCAGTGCATCCAGCGGACTTCGCGAGGAACAGGCAACGTCCTCGACCAGAGGCAGGACTAGCTGCAACTGGCAGACCAGTAGCATTAGGGGGATCTCTAGCCGGAGAGGCTGAGAGAGTATTGAGATGGGTAGAGCGGAACTTTACCTCACTCACTTGTACAGTCCCCATGGCAAAGATCGAGGATCTTCCGCCATCTACGTAGCCTCATGTAGTGGGGGCACCACAGACGTGGGTCCGAATTTTTCGGCGTTTGTTAAATGCTGTTGATCATTATAACAGGGCCAATAGGCCCCGTCCTTAGTTAGATTGGACTTCTTACGTGCCGAGGAAACTCTTTATATTTTTGAGGGAATAAGCCTCGTGACTCTTTATTGGACGTATTTTTGAGGCGCTTGCGTCCACCGATGTACTTTGATATTTTTGATATTATATATGGATTTTAATGTCTTTTTATGTCTTATGGATTACATCTACTTTACAAATGTATTTACATGTGCATGTTTGTGTCTTTCTTACATGTGTGCAAGATGCCAATCTAATATTTGATTAGCTAGAGTATCTGTAACTTGATTTAATCTCCTAGGAACATGAAAATATGTAATATAATCAAAGCTTCGTTCTAAGAGATGTACCCTAAGGAATCGTCGGTGTACAGTAGGATCATGAACATGGTAGACTCCATTTAACTGAGACACAACCAGCTGAGCATGTAAATAGACCCAGAGGTGAGAGATACCAAGTGACAAAGCGTCACGAAGTAACTCAATAACTGTGTTGTATTCGACGAAATTGTTTGTGGTGTTGCCTAAACATATACCTCCTGCAGATAGAAACTGGCCCCGAGGTGTGAAAGTCACCCAAGCTACGGAGGCAAGCCTCCGAGTGTGCTGGCTAGTGCCGTCCACGAATCCAACGAACACCTCTGATTCACTTGACATCTGCCATAGTGAAGAAGATGACATCAAAAAACGACACGTCCATAAAACCAAAAACCCAAAAATTAATAGTACAAAGACTATACATATATTACAAAAAGTCACCCAAGGCGACCCACCTATGAGTAATACTGCTTGAGGTAGAGCCCATTTCTAGGCTCCGCCAAAACATTTCCCTTAAAGTCCACCAGACGATAAGTGCCCTTCTGTAGTACTTCTTTCATAATGAAAGGTATGAACCACATGGATTTGAACTTGCCTGCCTCCAGGGGGTCCTTATCTTGGTCATAGACCAGGACAAGGTCGCCTTCAGAGAAAATCTAAGGACGAACATACCGATCATATTGACACTTGACTTTTTGTTTATGAGCCTCGTTAGACAAGGCCGCATCATGATGCTGTTCTTTGAGCTGCTAGAGGTATAGTAACTATTCTTAAAGTGGTGAAGTATCTGGCAATAATTGTACTGCCAACTTTAACGATGGGATCTGGAATTCGATAGGCAAGAATGCTTCCAGCCCGTAAACGAGTTGAAAAGTTGAGAAACCGGTTGCAGTCTTAACAGACGTTCGGTAAGCCCATAATGCCAAATATAACATCAAATGCAAATTTGACTTGGCCGAATTGATCATTCGTTGTAGAATGGTTTTAAGAGATTTATTTATAGCTTCCACTTGACCATTCGCTTGGGGGTAGTAAGGTGATGAATGTTCCTGCCTCAACCCAAGATTTGATGTTAACTCAGTGATCATTTTGTTCTGAAAGTGACTGCCATGGTCAGTGACAATCTCTCTCGGGACGCCGAACCTTGCGATTAGCTGGTTGAACAAAAAGAGAGCTGCTGTCTCCCCGTCATCTTTGAACGTTGGCATAGATTTGACCCACTTGGTGAAGTAGTCTACTGCTACGATGACATAGCTGTGCCCCCTTGCTGAAGGGGGGTGCATGTAGTGTAATCAATACCCCATTTAGTGAAGGGACCAACGGTAATAATGAGAAACATGGGAGCGGGGAGTGCCCTCATCTTCCGAGAGAAGATCTGACACGGGTGGCACTTCTTGACCGATTCAACACAATATTTGATTAATGTCGGCTACAAGTAACCGGCTCGTAGAATCTTTTGGGTTGTTTCCAACCCAGACAAATGACCGCCACATGCTCCAATGTGGCGATCGTTAAGCACGATTTCCGCTTCTTCATGAGTGAGACATCAACAAAGGATGCAGTCTACACCTCGACGATACAATGTGTCCTCGAGTATGAGATAATTCTTATCCTGATGGCGTATAAGGCGACGCTCATCACGAGAAGCAGAGGCAGGACACTTCAAAGTCTGGAGATAGACAAGCACATCTCCATACCAGGGGTCAGAATACGTGATAAAAAACATGTCTCCTTTGATAGGCGACTCGTTGGGTATAACATCACCTCATTCGACTAGAAGTTTTGATATGAGTTCCACGAAGACCATCGAATTTTTGGATTTCGCTGAAACAAATTCCAAGTCGAATTCCTGGAGGATAACTATCCATCTACTGATTTTTCCGTCGATGACTCGTCGTGTCAATATGTATTGAAATGGATTCACGATGGCAATGATGGTGGTCTTGCGAAACAAAATATAATGACGGAACCATTGGACAACATGAACTACTACCAACGCAAGTTTTTCAATATGGGAATAATTGAGTTCCAGTCAAACTAGGCGTCAGCTCATGCAATAAATCACATATTCTGAGAGTAAATCATCCTTTTGAACTAACACCATACTGATGGTCGACTTTGCAGCGACCAAGTATAATAGGAAATCTTTATTATAATTGGGTGGTCGAAGCAGAGGGGTTGATATGAGGGTGCTTTTCAATGCTGTGAAAGAGCATTGAGCAACTTCGTCCCAATGAAAAGGAACGTCCTTCTTCAATAAATGCATAAAACCCTTTGTGATCTCAGCATAGTTTGTGATGAAACACCATAGAAAATTCGCTTTTCCCTGCAGACTCTGAAGTTGAGGTATGGTGCACAGGGGAGGAAATTGAGCTATTGCCTCAACCTTGAGAGGATCGACCATGATCCCTGTTGTCAAAATGATGAAACCTAACAGACGACCTGATGTGATGCAAAAACTACACTTGTTTGGATTCAAGCAGAATCGGTAGTAGCGACACCGTTCAAGGATAAGTCGGAGGTGTTCCGGATGATCAACTCTCTTGTGAGATCTTGACGCTAAATCATCGAGATAAGCCTCGACTATATGTTTGAGGTCATGGAAAGAAAAAGACATGGCCCGCTGAAACATAGCTCCATCATTTTTCAGACCAAAAGGCATCTTACAATAAGCGAATGTACCCCATGGACAGATGAAAGCAGTTTTGTGTTGGTCTTCGGGTTTGATTTGTATCTGATTGTATCTTGAAAAACCATCCATGAACGAAAAGGCCTCACATCCTGCGCATTCATCGACTATCTCGTCAATAAATGGCATGGGGAAATTATCTTTTGGGTAGGCTTTGTTCAGATCACGGAAGTCCATGCATACGCGATTCATACCCTGTTTTTTATTGACTGGCATGGGATGTAACACCCATTGAGTCAATTGGATGGGGTAGATGAAACCAGCTTTAAGTAGTTTCTCTACTTTAGCCTTGATAGCTGCTGCTTTCCTAGGATTGAGCAGACGAAGCTTCTGCCGGACTGGCTTGACATCAGGATAAGTTGTGATTTCATGTTCGACAATTCTTGGGTCTATGCCTGGCATTTCCTCGTAATACCAGGAAAAGACATCTCACTATTATTTAAATAAATATGTGTACATTTGAATCTCCCCGGGGGAGCATTCCGCTCCGACGAATATATTCTCCACAACGCCAGAGGTTCTGGAGATGTCAATAGGTATTGTTTCGGCTATTGTTGCCATATTTCCTTCAGCGTAAATTGCGTGTGTTGCCAAAGGATTGATAGGACAATCCTTATCTCCTTTCATAGTCAGAGTGAATTCTCCTTCTTCAATTCATCTTAACTCTGGGAGGAAGTAAGATCTATGATGAAGATCATCCCAGGGTCTGTCTGGACTAGTCATTTCCTCAATAATCGCTTCGTCTGAAGGCAAGACTAAGTCTAAAGAATCTGTATCAACAAGGGAACCTTGAGCCCAAATAGGCTCGAGCACCAGATCTAACTCTTGTGATGGAGTCAGATCGGGGTCGGTAGAAGCTTGTTGAATGATCGAGTATGAAACTTCTGCCGTGGACAAAGGCATGGCCATGCCATGGTGCTCTGTCCCTTCCATTGTAGTGGACGGTGAAGGAAGGGTCCATGGATCGTGAAAGTACGTCGTGCGAAATGATGAGATTTGAAAAATTTCAGCTCGAGTCTGGTCAGGGACAGTCGTCATATAATGGACATTGTCAGTCGAAGGCAGGTAATCGAAAGTACCCATCAATGATGGGCACAAACCAACCCCTACATTGACGATGCTAGGCTGGGGGTTATCGATCATCGGGACTGTGGAGACTCCTGATGAAGGGTCAGGACGGGAGAAGGATAACTGATCAATGGTCACAATCCAACCCTCGTGAGGAAACAACAAGACCCAGAACACTGTCACGACCACTGCTTGCATAGCATAGGTCCAACTCTTGCCTAACAAAAGATTGTAGTTGAGGGATGCATAGACCACTTCAACTTCGACACACACGATTTTCCCCCCTAACTGCACGGGGAAAGAGGGGATGATCACATGTGCTGGGAAAGAACGACATTCAAAATATTTAAGTAGAGCAGGTGATGGAGACAAAACGGGTTGGATGATGGCCTTCCAACACGCCAAAGACATCATGCATGTCGAGGCATCCTCATCCACCACTGTACGAAAAATATTTCAGGTAAAAGTTTTCGTGGTGTAAGCCACTACTATCTGAAAAGCGACGTGGTAAGGAAGATTAGGTTTTAAGTCGAAGGTATCAAGCATGATCATTCCTGGATTACGAGTCTCGACAGAGCCTAAGGCAACTAACATGGACTTTCTCTAGGAAGGGAAACTCTGGAGGACTTCCAAAGCAGACATCACATAAGGGGTTTGTGATAAAGCCTCCACCACAGAGTAGTTCTGGGCGGCTCTTGCATTTGGGTTGTAAGAATATTTCTTGAACGCCCCAACATCTTCTCAATATAAAGAGGAAGAGGTGGGTTTTTGGCTTCTTTACCCTTCTCAGAGGTGCTTGGATTTTCGTAATCATGTGCTCTAGTCGTTATATAGGCTTTGCCTTTCATCATATACACGTTTGCAGATGAAGGATTACTTGAAGATGGAGGGGGTCCTTGACTGCCCCCTTCCGCGCTTGAGGAGGCTTGAGTCAGATTTTTCCCATGTGGGAATGGGTTCATTAACACGACAAGATGTTTCTATTCCAATAACTTTTGGTCCTCCGCAAGTCGAGGGCACTGATGGGTCAGGTGGTCTTCCTTGCAAAGATTACAAGGATACTTTGACTTCTTCTTTTAAGTGTCGCCCCTGCCAGAATTATCGGTGGGTTTCTTATCCCCCTTACCCTTTTTTCGTTGTTTCTTCTTTCCATTAGGTTGCTGGGTGGCCTTTGGGTTTGTCGTTTGCACACTGTGTACATCCGACTTTTGGGTAGGGGGAGCAACAGAACCATTGGTTTGGCTGGCCACTGTCTGTTGTATCGACAATTGTTGCAATTGATTTGATAATGGATCAACAGGCTTGGTTTGTGTTGAACCAATAATGCCATCAGCATGTGGTCTAGACCTTTACCTGGTTTTGTCGAGGATTAACCTCGGTGCATTTGGCAAAATCTCGTAGAGTAAACTAGGTTGAGAGTAAATTAGCTCTAGCTGTTGTGCTCTCATTATCGCGTCTTCCTCGGAAAACAATCCGGATGTTACGATGTCTTTAGATAACTGGGGTACCAAAGACTTAAGGAACCACTCTAGCAGGAATGCTGGTGGAACTGGCACTTTGATCAAACTCTTCCGGCGTCTCTATTATCGAATATGATCTGAGATATGGTTCGCTTTTATCTGCTCAAAATTGGCCAGCAATTCGGTCCTGGTGTCGTATCTCATAAGTAATTGGAAATGGTTCAGGAAAGCCATTGCCAATTCGTCAAAGGAAGAGTATCGTGAGTGGTCGAGCTCGATGTACCATTTTGCAGCACTCCCTATGAGAGTGCGTTGAAACAATCGCAACTAAACAGAGTTGTCTCTTAACGAGTTGGATGAGCACCATAAGTGGAAGGTAATCATGTGATCACCAGGATCTTCATTAGGCTTGGCCTCGAACTTTGGAATGTCCGAAGGCAACTTGGTCGGCATGGGAGGCCAACTCGGGTCGTGACAGATGGGGTCACTTAAGAGCCTTGTCAAATTTGGCAAGTGCAAGGTTGCCATAAACGGTAGTTTGGGTTGTGGATTGCAGCCAGGGAAAAAGGAGCCTGGGGTTTGACTGGCACCAGGTTGCCAGGAAAAGTTAGGTTGCTGGCCAGGGCTCTGGTAATAACCATGACCATGACCAGCGTACGGATTGGGCATTTATTGAGACATCATCTGTTAGTTCCCGTAATAAGATGTAAAGGGATGAGCTTGCGTCGCATTCCAAGGATTTTGGGAGGGGTTTCCCCCTGTCGATCCGACGGGCATAGGCGTTGGGCCTTACCTGAGGTTCCACTGGGTATGGAAAGGGTTTCCCTCGATCGACATCCCTATTAAGGGGACTGGTCCCTGCCATGGATTCCAAGATTCTTGTGAGGAAGGAATTCCTAAGTGTGCTCCTTGTGCAGGAATAGTACCCTGTACAGGATGTGGTTGTCCATAACCGAGGTTTCCCTCGGCTGAGACGAAAACTGATGAGAAAGTGTTGTTACCAAACGTGTCGAACAAAGAGAAAGGTGTCGAACCAACCAACATATTATAAGGAGGGAGTGCTTGACTACCTGCTCCAAACAAGTTTATGTTAGGCCCGATGGAGTGTTGAGGAACACCGCTGAGAGAGGGGGATGAAGGGGGTATATGAACCCCACCGTAAGGGAAAGCGATAAATGGAGTGGAAGTGCCCCAAATAGATGCTTGCAAAGGAGCATTGGAACTCCTTGACCCTAGACCCAAAGTTTGTAGAGTGGAGGAGGAAAGTACAATACTCGTACCGAAGCCAGGCATCCCGTATGAGAAAGGAGAGCGTGTCGTGTTTTGAGGAAATGAATAAGTGATCGCCGCCATAGATGGAATCAGACTGCTGCCCAAGGTAGAAGCAATTGAGACCATGGTGGCCCGCACCGATGACAGTTGGTTAGGAGGTGGAACACCCCCAGTAGTGACAGTCGTGAAGGAAATATCAGTATTCCCTGAAGAAGTGGCAACATTTGCTTCCATTGTTGTTGGTGACACTACCGGACGCTCGTAAGGTAGAGCCTGTACGATGATGGGCATTGATATATTAGTGATGGGAGGGTTGTAAGGACCAAGAGCCTCTGCTCCAAGGTCATAAATGATTGGTTCTTCCAGAATCGAAAGTTCTTCTCTTGAAGATGGGTTGGGCACAGTTTCGTGTAACCCGGTTGTCTCAAAAGACCCTTGTTGGTCTAATTTTCACCTTAGCGGTGGCGGTCGGGGGGGGGTTCGAGGTCAATCGACGACAGGCCTAGAAGCCTTCACGACCGATGGAACTCCTGATTCTCCACTATGTGAGGATATCAAAGACACACTATGGAAATCTATAATCGTTTGAAAACCAACACGCACTAAAAAAGTACCTATGAGATAAAACAAGCAGTCACTAACTAGTTGAAAGAACAGTTACAACAACCAACACTAGAGCAACCTACCGGTGCAAGTGCAACTCGAATACGGAAGCACCCTCTAGGTACACTCTGCAAAGTGTGGCCCGATGTCTATCCTAGGTACCGCGGTATACCCCCGCAGTCACCTGTGTAAGTCACTAGAAAGATAGGCAACAAGGTTGCCTTCGCGCAAACAATCACTAGGCGGGTACAGTCGACAGTCGGGTGGACCACAATGAGCATGGTATCAAGCTCGAAACCTATCAAGGGTATCGAAAGCAAGTGTTCTGGAAGATGATTGAGGACCTCGAACGGATTCGAGACCCACGAAGCTCTGTGGAAAATGCAATCAATAGAATCCCAAGACAAGCCCTCTATATGCATTCCCCACTACGTTTGGTCTGAATTTGGAGGGGTTATCTCTGCTACCTTTCCTTACACGACCTTATGTTTATCCCCTGTGTTAGAGGGGGGTCCGGGATAAATTTTACGATACTGGACTTTTGACGCTCCCTAACATAGACTCTTATGTTTGTTTTTCAGCCTTGAAGAGTTTCCTCTCCAATCCTAGATCAAGGCTCTAGCCTAGACTAGTTGATGGACCCTACAAAACATAAAGTCTAGTTGATTTTAATTAATCGTTAATTTTTTGGGCTTGTCTTAAGTCAAAGGTTATGAATGTGAAACTAGTGATGTTTTGAGAGACGAAAGAGAAGATAAACAACAAGCTGGAAACAAAATAACTTCTTCTTGACAAATTCATATTTTCTCTTTTTAAAATTTTTTAAACCAACTTTTCAAACGTTTTCTTTCTAAGATTTTTTAACTGAAAAAATCAAAACAAGATTTCACTCGACTATGAGATACTTATTGTCCTAAGTAAATCAACCAAGAACTTACGAAAACAATCTTTGTCCTATTGATTAATGCAAACAACCAACTCTTTAAGCAAACCAAGAAGTAAAAAAAAAAAAAAATGCTGTATTTTTTTATTGTGCTTCAAAAACAAGAAAATTTAAAACAATATGTCTTCTTCTTTTTTGAAGAAAAAAGGTGAAAAAATAAGAACAAGACAAGGCCAAAATGGACTTCTGGCCAACCATAGACCGTGGGGAGTTACGGACAACCAAATAGGTAGATCAATCTGACTCACTATCTCATAAAAAAACCTAACAAAGGAAGAAAACTTTCAAATGCAAAAGCAAGCTATACTGGCACACAACCTAGACTGAAACTGCTATGACAGAGACCAAAAAGACATAAGAAAAACCTGTGAAGAAAAAACTTGACATGGAAGAGGATGACTGCCTCCTCAAAAATTTCCAAACAGACACACGACTGTCACTTCAACAACCAACGTATGCACACGGGATGCCCAAAGACAGGATGCGTATGCACATGTGTAGGACTACTACAGGCAGCGTGTGCCCCTGTTTCTCCTTAAAAGAAGAAATATAAGCAACTAAGCTCAGGGAGGGAGTACTGGTATTGAAGACCAGAACCCTTTAAAGGTACAAAAACTCACTCTAACAGAAAAAGATGCAAGGAAATATGAGAAAACAAAGCTAATCTGAGGTTATACCTAGGCTACAGACTGTAACAACAGAAAACATGACTAGATCCAAAAAACCCCTGAGAAGGATCACTTCTGATAGGGGAGAGGATGACTGCCTCTTTTTGAAAAAAAATTCTGGACTCAGACACACGACTGATCTTTCAGTAGCCAGTGTATGTACACGGGCTGTATAAAGTCAGGGTGGGTGTATACACGGGTAGACCTTTTACAGGCTGCGTATGCCTTTGTGGATTACCAGAAAAAGAAAAAAAATAGTCAGGTAAAGGATGCAGGGAATACTGGTATGGAATACCATAATCCCTACTAGCTCAGACTTTTGCAGAAACTCATAAAAATATAGTAATACCAATAAAAAAATACCCAACAAGTACCCCCCAAAACCCTAGAGATCCCCAGTATGGTCGCCAATTCTGTTGTGGGTGGGAAATCCCTCTTATGGACTAGCATTAAGGGTTTTATCATGCATGCAGAAATGACCTAAAGTCTCCTACTTCTTACCAACATCCCAATCATAGACCCCATTATTCATATGCAAATACAAGGTTAAAAAGATCAAGTTACTGTACCATAATTTCTGTGTTTGATGTCGATCCGTTTAACACTTGGTCACTCTTTGACTGCAACTCTCCTCCAAATGCTGACCTGCATTCATAAAAGACAAACAAAGAACTCCACATGCATATGATCCATAAACTAATGGGTTAGAGATTCTATCAAAATATAATCAAATTTAAATATTGACAATCTCATATGGCGGGACGGGAAAAGTACTTCTTTTATTAATCTCACAAGAGTTAAACGGATCGACATCAAACACANATTAATCTCACAAGAGTAACCTTACAATAGTGAGATCGACCACTTCTCCTCGAATCTTGTCCTGGGATCCTTTTCAACTGTGCTCCAACTACTTCTGTATATGCTTCTCTTCAGACAATAGTTGCAAAAGGTTGGGGCAAGGGGGATACTAAATCGGGTATAGTTTCTTTGCTATGATTTTCCTCCCTCCAATTTGGACCCCTACCCCTTCTTTTATAGGCTAGAAAGGGCTAGGTATTTGGTCGAGTGAACGACTATGGGAAGTCAAACAATTTAGTTAACTTACCCAAAAATGTGTGTTCCATCTGCAACTTTTCATTTTTTGTGCTTTTTGAGTATACGCGGGTTGTAGTGGATCATCCAACATACACACGCGCGCAGTAGTGGAGCAGGGCGCATATGCCTTCAAAAAGAGTATTTTTTAAGAAGTTGTTCAGTAGTGGCTTGGAAAATAAAGGCAAATGAGATGGCCTGATGCCAGGTAAGCATGTCTGGTGAAATTTAGGGTTATAACATGGAGACGTGAAAGGATCGCGGTCGTTGATCCGAAAGGGACAAGTGTCAGTGGATTGTCAGCTCCGGGAAAAGGTGATAGAGATAAAGTTTATATTTGAAATCTCTGAAGTTTGGAGACCCAAAGGAGATCTTGACCATTGATCGAGAAAGGGGACATAAGATCGTTGATCTAGTTTTTGATTGAGAAGGACAGGTGTCAGCGGATCATCGACTCCGGAAGATTGACGTACAAAGGAGAGCAAGGTTTGAGTGTTGAAACTCCCGAAGCCCGGATCATGAAGTAAATCACAACCGTTGATTTAGGAAGGCTAGATCTGATCCACATACTTGAGAGGATAGATCTGAACCATCAGTTTAGGAGCACCGTCAAGATCATGAGATCAACGGTCTAGTCGCATTGTGTGGATTGAAGGTGCGCGAACTTTAAAATGTTGAAGGCGGCCAGAATCGAAACCACGATTTTGGATAAAGGACTGTTGAATTACTGAGAGGGGGGGTGAATCAGTAATAGAGAAATTTAATCCTTTTTAACCATAAAATCCAAGTATTATATCAATGTATCATTATCATCCAATAACTGCAGAGTAAATAAGCAATGAACAAATGAACAATCATACACATACACAATACACCAATATTTTACGTGGAAACCCAAAGCGGGAGAAAACCACAGACTTCTTTATCTTATATGTCTTTAAGAATTACATTCATTGGAAGCAACAACTTCCATTTTTTTCTAGCTGCAACTGGAAGGAGGCTCCAATCCCCTAGTTTCTCAGGCTAGAACCTGAGGGAAGCTCCAACTCCCCAATTCTCTGGCTACAACCAGAAGGAGGCTACAACCCCCTATGTTCTCCAGCTACAACCACCTGTCCTTGTCCCGTCCAACCACCATGAAGTAGAAGTAGAATGATGGAACCACTTTCATACTATCACTATGAGATATACTGCTGTAAACCTGAACCATGCATCAACCATGCATCAATATGTACCTCAACCTGTAATCAACCTGTACCATAAAAAAGTGCTTCAAACATGCACCAACCTGTAATCAACTTGTACCATAAACAAGTTCATCAACCATGCACCAACCTGTACCTCAACCTGTACCATGAACAAGTGCATCAACCATGCACCAAACCTGTACAAATAACTTGTCAAAACAACCTGTCACAACAACTTGTCCAAACAACCTATCACAACAACCTGTCTCACCAATATTATCAACCAAATAAGATCTACTCATCAAGATCAATCACCAAGACAACTCTCAAAGATGTGCATCAACCAAGCATAACACAACAACTCATAATAATACAAGTATGCTACATCATCCATAAACCATG
>SNQJ01S0176509.1:0-10076 GCA_010110895.2 Picea sitchensis | reverse complement strand
TTATCAATGTTTCTATCTCTCCCTTTTTGACATCAATGGCAAAGGGTATCTTTCTTTGGGGCTGCACCCCCTGACTAAACTCTCCTTGGGGATACTCCCTCTATCTATGTGACTTTGATTTTTCTTTGTGTTTATAATCCTCTGATTACTCTCTTTCCCTTCATATGAATAATATCTCCCCCTTTGACAAAGGGTATCACTCTGAAGTCATATCGCTCATTCTTCCCTTGTGACAATCACTCCCCTTGGAAACACGCCTCTATGCTCTCTCTTCAAGCATTTACCTTTGCATATGATAAATCTCTCCCCCTCTTCCCTTTTTATGGTGCTTCCTCGTGTACATCTAAGACATATAAGATAAGAATTCAAAAATATTCATTTTGGAGTATAAATTACTCCTAGTCTCTGGCGAAGATACTCAAGGGCTTCCCATGGAAGCAGTTTTGTAAAGATGTATGCCATTTGTTATTTTGTTCCCACATATTCAACTATGATGTTCTTCTCTACAACCCGTTCCTGTAGAAAGTGCTACTTGATTGGAATGTTGATCCAGGTGGATATTGGTGGCCACCCACCTATTCCACTTGGACTCCCACCATTGCTTCTTTCAGTTTTTCAGTTTTCGCACAGTTTACTATTTTTAGCAGTTTTTTCGGGTCCTGAACTTCCGGGGCCATTTTGAGGCCCTAAACGATGTTTTTTTGGGTATGTTGCTGTTGCGAAATTTAGTCTAACGATGCCATTTTTTTTCAAGCATTTTAGGCCTCGAATAGATCTTTCCAACGAGCTATCATACGCCTAAAACGGATATCGTATGCAAAAGTTACGACCTCGAGAAGTTGATGCACCAACTTACCCAAACGGGGCCCACATGACTTTTGGCGCTTCATCTCCCAGGGTTAGCTTTTTGGATGTCTAGGACTTTTGGCATTCCCGTTTATTGTAAAAGGGCCTTCAGAGCCTCATTGTAATCTTCTTCTCACGGATGCGAGTAGCGGCCACATCTCTTCTCAGAGATAAGCTACCAGCACCCTAGCTACTTTATTTCCATTCTGTCTGTAAGCATATTTCAGTCATTTGTTATTAATGAAATGAAGTCTTATTTCCGCCGCATCTCTGTGTTTATGTGTATTTCTGTATTTCATTGTGTTCCTACATAAATCCAGATCAAATGTGCTTCGTATTGGAGTGCATCACCGGGTTTTTTCAGATACTGATGGCGCTTGTATTATCACAATAGATTGGAATGGGTTCATCATACTCAACTTGTATATCTGTCAAAGTTTGTTTCATCCAAAGAACTTGTGTACAACATGTTGTTCCTGCAATATACTCTGCCTCAGCTATAGATAGATATACTGATGATTGTTTCTTGCTTAGCCATGATACTAAACATTCACCCAAGTAGGCCTTTTTATTGACGAAAAGGCCTATCAGTGATCAACAAAAAGGTCTATCGATCCTCAACAAAAACATCTATTGGAGATTGATGAAAAGTTCTATCAACGATTGAAAAAAAAGTCTATCAACGATCGATGAAAAGGTCTATCGATGATCGAAAATTTTCTTTGCATCGATGATCAACGATTTTCTGTGAACTACATTTTGTTCTCACTTCGTTGATTTTTTCAAAATACAAAAAGCTCCATCAATGATCGACAAAACTCCTTTCATATTGCTGAAATAATTTAACTTAGATATTTTTTACCAAATCTGTGTTGGATCTAGAACATTCATCTCAATATCAATGTGATCTCGATCGTCGATCCATTGAACTTCACCAAATTTGTAGATGAATCTCGATTTCCAATCACCAAATTAAAATCCATCCAGACCATTGATTCCCTGTTGTGCACATACCATCTTTGAGGGAAAATCACGATGTGGGAGGCAGATGCACATGTAGAAGGATAATCACATGTAAGGAATATGCACATACAGGAAAAGCAACACGTGTAAAACAAACGTTCATGCAGAAGAGGAAGGCATGCGAGGTACACATGCAAGAAGACCTAGCCAGGATAGGGTTAGGGTTTTGGTAAGAGAATTTAATGGATGGTAAGCCAAAAATATGTATAAATAGGTACCTAGGAGGTCTAGGTAAGGGGTTGTTGTTTTGGGTTCGATTCAATTATTCTCGGTTGGGAGTTCTGTTGCTATGAGGTTCAGAGTAGGAGGTCATGTTGATTTTCATTGTATCATACTGTTACTCCAATCTATTTTTGTAAGTTTTTGAGTTGAGGCAAGGGATGAGGGTATATCTTGAGGGTTAGATCGCAGGCCGAGGAGTCTGGTGCAATCTAGTCTGCCTCACTGTAAGATCTCGACCAGTTTTGATGAAGATTTATAATGCATGCGACGCTATAGTTTGGACCAAAGATAATAAAAGAGAAGAATAGCCAAATCATTGTGGACGTATCCTAGGAGGGGTGAACCACAATAGACCATGTGTTATGTGACCGAATGTTATGTATCTTCTTGATGTTGATGATTAGATGTTAGATAAATGAATGAATGAATTAGCTAGATATGATATCTCACATGCATGAGTAAGAATAAAAATATAATAAATATAGATGTATGAGCTAGTAATTGAATGAAGACCATAGAGGGTGAATTCACATATCCCCACTCATTCCTAGGATGCAATCACCCGAGTGTTGCAACCACCCCTGAGAACTATCTTGGGTGAGACTGCGTAGTGCATCCTGTGCATTGTGTTTCCTTTTGGGTTACCAGGAGGGCCGATATTTTTAAGGAGGGTTTTGTTGGAAACCAAATCAGGACCTGAACCTGGTTTAGCCCAAAAATGATAGTCAGGAAAAAGAGAAGACCAACAAATGGTTATGTTCCCGGTTGGAATAGAAAGGGATTGAGTGAATGAGATCTACTGAAGAGTCATGAAGATTGGATGACACAACGTTAAAATAATGAGAATATAAAAGGGGATGTTGAGACCATGGAACCTAATGAAGGCAGAGATTGAGCGCTGGTTGAAAACAAAGGAGCTGAAATTTGTACAGAAAGATAACATAAACTCGAAGGTAACACCACACAATTATTTGGACAAGTACGTATTCAACGACTAGCATGAAGTATTTTTCTGTGATTTCACGCATGTGTTGCAGTAGTGGATATTGAGGTTGAAATACAACCACCCTACAAATTGGATCCGACGACGAGAATGGAATCCTGTTGAGATTGCACAGTTACAACAAGTTGACAATAAGTTTACGCGTGCAATAGATTTCTGGTTAGACAACATTGTTGCATGATTTATCACAAAATTTGCAGTAGATATTTTGAAGTCTTACAACACAGCATAGAAAGATTTTTTGAAGGGACCTCGAGGTAGGTATATAAGATCATTGTACACTTCCATCAAGATGCTAATGTATAAAAAAGGTGTAATGACAATGGCCTCAAACAACTAAACTTCCCTGTGTGCATTGGGGAAGGGGGGAAGCACTGACAAGAGACAGAGAAATGGAGGAAGAGATGGATAAAGGAAAGAAGGAGGAGGCCTTGGATCCAATCATGATGGAGTAAGACTAGATCAAGTAGATCATGGCAACAACTAGAAGAACACACAGTGGATTACCCTACCAATATAAGATAAACAATAAGAAGAGAGCCATAGCCGCGAGGGAAGGCTTGGAAAGTGACGAAGAAGAGGTAGAGGATCTCCGGGTTGTGGAGTAGATTGAGGAAATCCCGCATGCAACATATGAAAGGAAGACAAGAGGTCCAAGAGAAAAAATTGGAGGCATAAATCCTATTCATATCAGTGTCAGTGTGGAACCCATAAACCCATGTGCGACTAATACACTAGAAAGAACACCTCCGTTTAGACAATTGAATTTCAATGGAAGAAATGCAACATGAAGTACATCAAAACAGGGAGCAACGACTGGGGGAGCCAGTTCAAGAAGCAGTAGTCAAGGATCTACACTGTACAGAGGTAGTAGTTCAACATTCAGGATGGCATGACATGATCCCACCATCAGGTTACCAGAATTCAAGGGAGTGGCATCGAAAGACCCTGAGAAACACTTGTTTATATATGAAAATATCTAGGAAGCAAATCAAATCACAGATGAGGATACCAAACTTGCACAGTTAGCCATCACACTAAGAGATCACGCACTGGATTGGTACATGAGCTTAGTTGAAAACAATCCACCAGAAACAACCAGAACGATTAGGGATATCAAGAAGTTGTTGATAAATGAATTACAAAATCCTAGCTCAGAGGATCAATACATGAATGAGATGATAAAGATTAGGAAAAAACCAGAAGAATATGTCTAGGATATAGACCATATATTCAGACAATTGAAGGGAAAGTTGAAGTATGTCATGACATATATGCAACATAGTCATTTGTTCGTCAATTCACTGCTACCACATTTTAAATACCCCTTGAGACAACCAAAGTTTCAGACCCAGGCAAAGGCTCTCGAGGCAACCTTGCAACTAGAAGAGAACCAATATCAGAAGACAAATCCAACAATAGAGGATCTCAAGGAAGACTTGGAGAATCTAACATTTCAATTAAACTAGAACATGAGTAAGGACAAAAGTTAAGTTTTTTGGTGTACCACATGTAGGACAAAAGGACACCACAAGAACAAATACCCAACATTCACGCAGTACATGGAAACAAGACTTCCAAACCCTTTTCCATCAGGAGGACTATGGTGTGAGATTTGTAAGACACAAGGACATGATCCATATCATTGCCCAATGATGCAGAAATACCAGACATTGCCTAAGAGTTCATATTGCAACTTTTGAAAGTCAGTAGGCCATGATGACAAAGATCGCGGGACAATGGAGCTGATGAGGGAAATAAAATCAGACACCTATATGGTGCAAGTAGAGATGATGACAGGGTAAATTGCGCCACATTTTAACCAAATACCAGCCCTATATAACACCGTGCCACAACAATATAACATTGTGAAACCATAGTACAATACTGTGCAGCCATAGTATAATCTCGCGCAACCACATTATAATCTCGCGTAGTATAACCAAGTGCCATAGTACAACGCACCACGAGGAAATCGAGCTGGCTATATAGGTGGAGGATGAGGTAGAGGAGGCTTTGGAAGAGGTAGAGGACCGGTGGTATTCCATAAATGTAAAAAACCAGAACATTATGCAAGAGAATGTCCACTTCCACCTGTGACATGTATGTATTGTCTTGCATCCGACCATGACACAAAACACTGTCCAATACTATTTGGGAAGATCCAGGAAAAGAGAAATCATAGCAATCAAAATGTTTAATGGATTTCTGTAGAAACAAGGGATGATGGAAGAAATATCAACATAGTTACGGGCGGAGGAGCTAAGAGAGGAGATGAAACAGTAAGACAAGATCCAACACAACACCAATGGGTAAAGAAGAGCGTTGAACCACATAAGAAGTTTGATGTGCAGAACGAAAAGGAGATATTAAAGCAAGCTAGAAAATAATTCTTGAAGCCAGACATTGCATCTACATCAACTACACAATATACTTAGGACGTACCAACGTACGGGATGCCTTCATCAATGGATAACACTAATGAAGCACAACCTATAGAACAAGTAAGTACCATAAAGGATTTTCTGCAATCCTGTGTTAAACTACTAAATTATCCATCATCTATTAAAGTGTTACAAAATATGTTAGAAATATGTAGCACAAAAGTAGAGGGAAATCTCAAACAGAAAATAGTTAATCATTTGCATACGAGTAGGAGAACAAGAAGAGAATTCAGATTGAACGACACCTTTGGAGATTTCAACATGGGGGATATCATACTGGATTTAGGCTCTAAAGTGAATGTACTATCCAAGAATACATGGCAATGTATGGGAGAGCCCACATTAGGATATTCACCTGTTTAGCTGAAACTAGCAAATCAACATAGGGTTCTTCCTATTGGAAGGTTAAAGGGTGTGACAGTAGATATGGATGGAGTGTGCACTAAAGCCTATTTCAAAGTGATAGAAATTGTGGATGGTACAACACCTTATCCAACATTGCTTGGCTTGTATTGGGCGTTTGATAATCAGGCCATAAGCAATCTAAAGATGAGGAAGATGAATTTAGAGTCAGGAGAGTATATAGTCATTTCTCCATTGGATCCATCAGAAGGAGAAATGTTTGTAGAACCCACTTGTTTAGGACTGGAGGAAATTAACCGGTTATATAGAGCCACCGTGCGAGAGGAATATTATGTGAATCCAACTATGTATGGGGTAATCAGTTGGAGAAGTATCACGTCATGCACGTTAGATTCAGATACAGGGTTAGATAATTGAAAGCAAATATTACATGAAGTCTCCACAAGAAGGTGTGCAAGAATAGACCGCGTAGTAAGATGGGTAGGTACAGAGATAAGAGAACCTCCCATCTTTTATGGGGTGAATGACTTAGAGGATTTCCTGACAAGATATGAAGATGAAGTGTTGGAAAACCAGAGGCTATTAGATCTAGACATATCACTCAAGGAAACACCTATAAGATGGTGGGTTGCGCACAAAGAGACAATAAAGGAATGGTACCAATGTAAGTGATTGCTGTGCATCATATTTGGTGCAGAACATGGAAGAAACCAACTGTAAAGATATGACGGACATGGGACACCAACAAAACACTTCAAGAAGTGCAGAACAATATGGAAAATGACACCACCAGAAGAATGGAATCATCACTTTATTCACACATTGGAAGGGATTCCAACAAATTGGTATGTAGACCAGGAACTAGGCAGAGGCACTACAAAATGGACAATGTTACAACATAAGTTTACAGTCACTTTTTCATTTGAACATGATAACTCCAACATAGATTCAGAACTCAAATAGATCAGAGGGGTAATATTCATTCAAGAACCAGAAGTTGAACTCATAACAAAGTATGAACAACAGGACATACAAACAATGAAAGAACTACTGTCATGCTACCATGTGCAGAAAGAAGCATCGGATGAAGATGACCCGTGCAACATTCAGATTACATAAGTTGAAGGTGAAAGAGGGGTGGAAGGTCCACCTCTGGAATCATAAGTGTTTGTTGCGCCGATCAAGGTGAATAAAGTCAACATTGGGACAACTAAGAATCCCAAAATGGCCAACATTGGAGACTATTGGGATGATCAAACAATAGAAAGCATAACATATTTATTGCATGAGTACCATGACATGTTCCAAACAACCTTTACATAGATGAAAGTGATCTGAAAATGAGAATACTTGTATCTTTTAAATTATTTGTAAGTGTTACTTATGTGTGCTTGGGAAAATGGATCAATTTGCAAACACATAAATTAAAGAGTTTTCACACTTAGGATGCACATAATAACCAACAATTAACAACCATCAGTAAACACATAACACAACAAATGATAAAGGAGTTCACTCCTCTCTTGGGATACATCTCCTGGTCCATCTTCCAATGGATCTCTTTTATTATTTTCTCAAAGTGCTAAAAACAATGCTTTATAGTGCTCAAAATGCCAAATAGATGGATCCAATGGCTCCAGAACATCCAAAACCCCTAGCTAGGCTCTTTCTACACCTGGTTTGGACAAAAAATGAAGAAGACATCCTCCTGGAAAGTTTCCTCTTCAAGCTTGTTGTCTTTGGTTCTCCAATTCGCACCTGTGTGTGACTAACCCAACTCCCACAACGTTACTGGGCCAAAAACCCAGCACACCATGCATCCTGCAATTCACGACAATCTGTCTAACTATTAGTGCGTTTAGCGCTTCCTTGGGTGGAGGTGTTGGTCGCATGGGGGCAATATGGCCACGTCGCAATGCCTATATCGGCCCCTGTTGGATAGTGGATGAACATTTGCACCAATGGTTATATGGTATGGCCATGTGGCCAAAAATCCACACATTCTAGCTTAACCCCATTCATCACGCCATTGGTTATGTAGAATAGTATTATGATAAGACATGTGGGCTAGCCTCCTTTCCGCACCACGGGTTCTATGGTATGGTCGCATGGTGTGTAAACTGAGGGCTGAGGCTAGGCCCCGACCCTTTCATCCGCCAACCCAACCCAAATTGCAATTCAAATAAATGTTAACACATATGTGGTTAAGAACTAAGCCGTGGGCGGGCTAGTAGCCCAGGCCCTGCCAAAACATTGACGTGTCCCCGGAGGTCAGGGGTTTGACCCCTGCATACTAAACCACATTTTATACACTCAAGGGGTGCCATGTGGCAACCCACAACTAGACCAAGTGGAACCACATTACTTGCCACGTGTCAACAAACCATTCATCCACATATCTGCCACCTAGCCTGCCCAGTCAACCTGCCAGCTTAACACCTCTACACAGTGGCTAGTCCACGTCACCTACCACGTGTGGGACCGTACCCTGCCACATCAACATTGTACAGTGAACAAAATTTTGCATGTTTGGCAAAATGAAAAAAACACGATATCTCACTCATACGATATCCGTTTGAACCCATTCAAGTTGCGTTAGGATCGTGATAATGAGTTCTATGCACATGTTCGTTTTGAATCAATTCCGAGCACTTTGAGTTTTGAGCAAAATTTGATCCCCTGGATCACTCCTCCCCATTGGGAAGCTTTTGGACCTCCAAAATACTACTTTTAGTCTATCTGAATATGAGGGTATAGTTCCCTCACCTTTCCAACCTCAATCCACTTGGCCTTGCTTGGATTTGTGCTTTTCAGACCAATTCAAAGGTATTCCACATTCCCTCGTTTTGAAGTTCTCATCCTCCTATCAAAGATTGTGTCTTCATGCAGTTCTGAAAGATATTTTGGCGAGAAATCATCTATAGAAGGAATATGAACATGTTCTCCTTGATCATTAATCAAAGAAGGCTCATACAATCTCAAATTCTCAACATTGACAACTGCATACATTTTCATATAAGGAGGAAAATCTAAACAGAAGGCATTGTTACCAATCTTTTCAAGAATCTTGAAAGGTCCATATCTATTTGGTTTTATTTTTTTACCTTCTCCTTTAAGCCTCTCTTTGCTAATGTAAATCCAAACTTCATCTCCAACTTGGAAACTGTGATCAACACGATGCTTGTCATGTCTTGTCTTGTACTTGGTTTGACTATTTTCCAACCGTTCTTGTACCATTTGATGCACCAACTGAATTTGTTCAATGAACTTCTTTGACCTATCAATGTCATAATGACCATCAATAGCAATGTCTTTCCCAAAGATAAAATCTAAAGGATATTTGGGCAAATAAACAAAACATGCTTCAAATGGAGAGGTTTGAGTTGAAGAGTGCTTAGATCGGTTGTAAGCATACTGAATGTAGTGTAGGTTCTCACCCAAAGCTTAGGATGCTTGTTGCAATAACCACGAAGAAGATGCACTATTGTCATATTAACCACTTATGTTTGACCATCAGTTTGTGGATGAAACGTTGTTCTCTTTTTCAGCTTGGTTTCCATAAGTTCCCATAAACTTGGCCAAAATTTTTCAATAAATCGAGAATCTCAATCAGAAATAATGGATTTAGGAAACCCAAAATGTACCCAAACATGTTGAAAGAACATATGTATCATTTGCTCAGTTGTAACCTGCTTCTTACAAGGCATCAAAATACACATTTTTCCAAAATGATCAACCACAACATAAAGATAATCATGATTATTTTTAGACATAGGTAGACCTCCTACAAAGTCCATGGAAATGCTTTCCCAAGGACGAGAAGGGACCAGGAGTGGAGTATACAAACCCAACTTTCTATTTCTAGGCTTGCTTGTAGCACATAGAGAACACCCTCTTACATATCTTGAAACACTTTCATTCATTTTAGGTCAATATCAATACCTTTGCAAATTAGCCATCGTCTTGCCTACACCAAAGTGGCCAGTAATAAGAGAAGAATGAGCTTCCCTTATGATGTTGACTCTTTCATCCAGTGGAATACATAGCTTGCCAAGATGATACAAGATATTATCATGCACATGGTAAACCAATTCCTCAACTTGGTTAGAAGGACACAAAGTTGCATAAACCTCTTTAAAATCAACATCTAAAGCATATTGTTCAACATAGCTCTC
>SNQJ01S0176508.1:19958-35939 GCA_010110895.2 Picea sitchensis | reverse complement strand
TATCTGAGCTACAACCCAAATGAGGTTGCTACCTCTGTTTCTTCAACACCTACTGAATGGAAGCTACAACTCCCAGATGTACAAGCACCAACTTGTATAGGATACTTTTATAGTCTCCCCTTGCTCCTCCCTACCACCCTGAAATCATTCTCTGTTACTAAGAACCTGCAAACCAACTCTTTATCTTCTCTGTCAAAGATTAAGCATTCAAATCCTCTCTGTTTTTATATTCATATCACAATTCATTCTTGACCAGACCACTTAGATTTATCAATCTGTGTATGTGTCTTCCCTCCTCTATCTTTTTTTTCTTCCTCAAATTTTTCAGAGCCATATATCTCCCATAATCCTCTCTGTTTATTTTTCTTGTTACAATCACTTTATTCATCTTCCTGTATCATCAACACATACAATCGAACCCTCAGGATTCAAAGAATCAGTTACAATAACTGAATAACTTCCTTACAGTGATTATTATTGGCCAAGGCATCAAGACGAACAATATCCACATGATCAGTTTAAATATTTAACCAGCACCGTTCGATGAACATACATCTGTTTTGATTTTTCAGCATGGAATAACCCTTGAGTGCTTTGGCAAGCCACTTGTGCTAACCCATATGCCCATTGGTAGTGACCACAGGTTAATCGAAATGCATTTCGCATTTCGCATTTCGACAATCCTGTGTCGAAGAGTCTTGACACTTCAAGTTGTGAATCCTGAAATAGAGCTTAGCTTCGTGCTAGCTCCTCCTTCTCACATGACCATCGACGGTAACCACTGCCCACACCAAAAAGGTATTTTGGTGTTTCGCATTTCGGTAATTCGACATATCGGCGTTTCACATTTCGGCATTTATGTGATGAAGTGTTTCAACACTCCAAGTCACGATCCCTGAAATCTACACCAAAAAGGTATTTCAATGTTTCGCATTTCAACATTTCAACATTTCGGCATATCGACGTTTCACATTTCGACATTTCTGTGATGAAGTGTTTCGACACTCCAAGTCACAATCCCCAAAATGATTAGACAGCTTCACATTTGATCTGGTGGACATAGATCAGACGATTCTCGTTAACTTCTTGGGGACAGATCAACGGTCATATACGACTCTTATATTACCCCTCCAATGCTTAATCCAACGGATATGACTTAATCATTCATCGAGATGGATGGTTGTCGGGGTTTTGGTACTTTGGCCATCAGGTCTTCATGATCTTCAACAATTCAAAACTCTCGAAATCGTAGATCATGTGATGTATGTCCCTTTCGGTATTTCGGCATTCGGGACTTCGTGATGTTGGAGTTTTTGCTTACCATGCAAAAATCCCGAAATAGAAACTCTTGGAATGACGTATCATAGTGATGTCACTTAGGATGATGTATCATGTGCTGGTTAATCTCTGATCTCCGAAATTCAAGCTAAGGGTACTGACTCCTCTTCCAAAGCTCGTTTCACATGTGACCTCGAGTTATAACCAAAAGCTCACCTCCTGGGTTCTTCGCAGTTTCACGTTTCGGTATGTCGAGAGGCATGCTGATCTCTGAATTAGGAACCAACGTGCCTGTGCAAGATGACCAACAAACTCCCCTTTTGGAGATTTAAAATTTGACATTAATGACAAAACCAAGTCCTGTGCAAACTGTGCAAACTGCAATCCCTGCCAACAACTTGAAGAGGCGAATTGGAACTGGTGATAAAACTCATACTGAGACTCGGATGGGAAAAATGGCAATGCCATTGGATCCAAAGAACTGAGTCTCAACTAGGGGGGGGGATCTATTAGGACTTAGAAATGTCACATTTATATCCTCTTTTCCCTTCACCATTCCTTACATTTCATGGTCCTAATAAACCTTTTATCATACCATTTCCATAATGATATTTGGGTTTCTCCTTATTATTTTCCATTTTATTCATTTTAGTATTATAAGTGAATTTGTGATTAAATATTATAAATTAACATGTTTTCACTAATATCTCAAATATATGTGAGCTTTGTAATGTGTAGGAATATGTGAAGGATTAATTCAAAAGAATTCACGAATATCTCTTCCACCATTTCAAGGAGATAGTTATTCAAGTCTATTCTCAAGGAGAAGATCATGGAAGATTTGGTTGGCATATCTTATCTAAGATATGTGAGAGATGTGTGGAGGATTTGAAGGGATCATATCTTGTAATAATGGGAAAGTAGTTGCGAGTGGTTGAGAGAATAGTCGATATGTAATTATGACACTCTTATCTTATCTTCAAGACTTTCATGTATATAAGAGAGTGCTCTCTGTTCATGAGAGGCATGTAATTCATAATTTAGTCTTGTAATTAGGAGAAGGGGATTCTTAGTTTTGATTCTTTCATTGTTATTATTTCATGCTTTTTCATTTGATTCTTGTAATATAATTTGAGATTGATTTATTGTGTGAGCTCACATATGTCAATTGTCGTTCAACTCTTCACATGTTGTATTGTTTTTCCCTTATGCAATTTATTGCTTTCCTAGCTAGTGTTTTAATGCTTTCCTAGATTAATTTGATTTCATCAAATTATATTAGATTAGTTCTACTTCAGTCCTGCACATATAGTGAGTGCGCTTCATAAGTCTACAAACAAGGATTAACAAATTAAATGGTTGGGAAAGTACTACAACGCAATTAGTGCATCAATGTTTTCACCCCACATTTTGGTGTCGTTGTCGGGGACAGTGCAAGGGGATTGGAGTTTAGTTTGAATTTTCATGCAAGTATGATTATTCATGCTCCTAAATATGAGGTGACATATGGGTAAGGGCATGTAGGGAGTGTTCCAATTTTTGCAAGTGTAAGTGTAGATTTCAATTCCTGCAAGTGTGTATGCATGTGTTAGTAAGGGGTGATAGCAGCTACTTGAGTGGAGACTCCTCATGTTATCCCTGCCAACGCATTCCTAAATATGAGGTAAGACGTAGGCCTCATTTGGGACAGAGCATGCAGAGTGTGACTTTCAATTTCTACAATTTCAATTCTAGCAATTTCAATTTCTGCAATTTCAATTTTTGCAACTGTGAAGAGGTTTTCATGTGTTTCAGCAAGTGTGATTTTTAGTTTTATTTTTATTTTTATTTTGGTTTGGGTGTTGTAAGAACCCCTTTTGAAATATGATTTAACTATGAGTGTCAGCTTGAAATAGCTCGCTCAGATCCTTGCGAAAGATGGGATTTCTTCTTCTCAGGAAGAGGAGATCTTGACAACAACGCAAAGCTTAAATACTCCTCCAGAAACGAACGAGGAATCAACATCTAAGGAACTTGAGGAGGACAATAAGGAGCTGCAGCATGATCTGAGCAAGGGAAACTACGCCTACGAAATCTATATCGAACGATGGTTTCAAGCGACTACCAGGTTAGATTCTTTTAATTTTGTTAATTTAGAGTTTCAACAACATATTTCACATGCTTATACATATTTCTGACCCTTAGTTGCGAAATTTAAAGATAATATATTCTTATTAATTTTACGTGCTTGGATACATTGGTTGTTTGACTACGCGTAACTAATATTTAATTTCCAATTAGCCCAGAGATTAAATACTCCTCCAGAAACGAACGAGGAATCAACATTTGAGGAACTTGAGGAGGAAAATGAGGAGCTGCATCATGATCTGAGCGAGGGAAACTACGCCTACGAAAGCTATATCGAATGATGGTTTCAAGAGACTACCAAGTTAGATTCTTTTAATTTTGTTAATTTTGAGTTTCAACAACAGATTTTGCATGCTTATACATATTTCCGACCCTTAGTTGCGAAATTTAAAGATAATATATTCTTATTAATTTTACGTTCTTGGCTACATTGGTTGTTTGACTACACGTAACTAATATTTAATTTCCAATTAGCATAGAGTAGGTAAGATAACAAATAAAACACCGATAAAAAAATAGGATGTCTAAATTGATTTCAGGAAGAATTTTGGTTGCTGACGATAAAAAAAAAATTGCCTAATCTGTTTTTCATCTGCAATTTGTTCCATTTGCTCAATTTTTTTTTTGTGGCTACAATTCTAAGGAATTCCACGAATCACCTAGAGGAGAACTCTTAGTTTTGAGAATAATAATAATAATAATTGTGTGTTCATCCTTGACTTGCAAGTATAAAAACACAGATGAATAAAAACAAAACTAAATTTTACATGATGATACAACGAAAATTTTACATGCTATTACAACATGTTGATACAGAGAAATTTTACATGCTGTTACGGAGAAATTTTACTTGTTGAAACAATGATGTTTTTGATGTAACAATGATTGAATAAATTTGCATATTTGCAAACAATAAAACAATAGTGGCATTAGGAAATAATAAAAAACAAAACGAAACTGAAACTGTGATTAATTGAATTACAAACCCTTTGTTTTCTGTTCACAATCCAATTACGACCGCAATAATCTTCTATCTCAGTCCTTGGTTTGAATCACAACAATACTGTGAATTTTTATGACCACCGAATGGGATTCGACGTGGAAATTAAACCTGCACACAAAAACTGCCATCGACTTAAACCTGCACATCATATATGAATCATAGTTTTTATGGTTCTTATTTTAATATAAGGGAATGTGACCCGATGCATATTAGACCAATCTATATGTCACAAATACCTCATTGTGTTAGCTTGGCAAGAACCATCTTCAAAAATCATCATATAAATTCAAAACAAGTGATGATGCACTCATCCCATGGATAGATGTAGGGGGAACTTCGACCAACAAATTAATCTTTTGTAATGTAACAAGAAAATCAAGTTAAAATGAAACTATGCCTACGAATAGGCTAAAGCGCTTGCTCGAATGATTCTTCGTGTCAGTTTCAACTGCCTATATATGCATAGTTTAGTTGTCGATTGTCCACCTCATCTGGACAAATTCTTTCAAATGGAATCAAAACCAATTGCTTAAAAAAGGATGATTAGTTGGCTTGCCTATTATTGGCAACACGGTTTTATTCGTTTGATCCAACACATCATCCTTTATTAGTAAAAAACCAGTACGTATCCCTCCAATCACGCTTCAAGATGATCGTATATGCTTTCATATTTGAAATTAATCGTTTTTTTTTTGTTTTACATGATGTGGCATCCGGGAGAGACGGGAATAATTTTTTTATTGTGGGTCTCTGGCATACACTCGTCTCATCCTTTGTTCTGGTACAATCGACTGATTTGAGACATCCCTCTGTTGATTGTGAATGCATTATGTGTGCTCATCACGTACCTGCAACACACACATCCAACCCTTCCCCACTATGACTCATTAGAGTGGGAATGGATTATGGCAGCAATAGCCAATTATTCAATCATTTTGTTCTACTATTGAGATTATTACGCCATACAACCCGGATAAAAATCTCAATGTTTCCATCTCTGGATTTGACGGAGTCATCACGCTTGGGTAAATACGTCAAGCTTCCTATGGAGATATCAATTTTTGCAAAGCACTAAGACTCAATTTAAAAATGGTGCTCACATTGCCTATTTTTATTTCCGATGGAAGTTATTTTCAGTCATATCTTTCAACTGTAAAAACAAAGATTTTATAATCTCTTTTTTGCAACTTTACATATGGATGCATGGCTCACAATGCAATTTCTTATGCCATGAATGATGAATTTTCTTAATTTTTGCATCAATAGACAACTTCAACACAATAGGGAGGGGGCAGTACACCGTCGTTACGTTCAATAACACATCAGGATAATTTCTTAGAAGAAATGGTGTGGCTTGCAAAGTATTTTTCGTCATAAAAGAAACTGAAAATTGGCTTGAGAGCTTTATGTCGATCCTTGTGCCTATGTTGAATTTTATGTAGAAATCTGATTCTTTTCTCATGCTCACTAAATATCTCTATTATACACAATGCTTCATTACACTAATGTTTTTTATGCCAGGATTGTTTGCTTGATGATTGTCACTGGATTCTTTGGAACACTATGCTTTGTAAATTTCATTATATCTAATGATGTACAAGTCTGATCATACAACAAATAAATTTCGCTTAACGCAACAAATCGATTTCCCATTGCTTGCATAACTTTGACAGAAAAATCTAAGCAACATATTTACACTTTCCAAACTTTCGTGGCTTGAAGATTTGCTGAAAATAAGACCATAGTGCTCTTACACGCTTTGCAATGAATGTCGAAGAATGCAGATCTGACTTTGATTTTAAGTTCTTTGTTTTTTTTTTCTCTTTGCATTATCTTTTCATGTGGATTATCAAAATAAAACTAAAACCATACAAATTATAGAACTATGAATGGAAAATACATAAAAATTGTAAAATTATGAAAATTACAAATGGACCTTTCATTCACTTCCTGAAAATAATACGAGTGCATGTTTTTTTTTTCTTTTTTTCTTTTTTACGCTTCACGATAATTTGTTTTCTTCAAAGTCATTTTGACAGCAATCAACGAGAAAATAACAAAGGTGAGAGGTAAAACTGCACTTTATTTTTGAAATTCAATTTGCTCGCCTTCGTACTAATTTCTGCAGTTTACAATGATCTCACATGTTTGATTGCAGGTTTAGTACTAACATTTTTCAGGTTCAACGCCCATCAATTTCGCTGCTTAAGAGATTTTTCATAGCAACATTTTTCAGAAAAAAACATGCTTTGATAAACAGTTTGAAGGAGTTGGTCTTCATTATACATTTCATGACGATGCTGTTACACATGTATTTTACATGCTGTTACACATGTGTTACATGTTGTTACACATGTATTACATGTTGTTACACATGTATTACATGCTATTACACATGTATTTTACATGTTGTTACTTCTATATTTGTAACATGTTGTTACTACACCTATTCATAAACCATTTTGCATCATGATATGCTTACCTAAATTATTCCTTGTCAGTACATTGATCATCCCTGTGTTGAAGCCATATTCCATTGCCTTATCCATCATGACTTCACACATCCCTATATTTTTTAGTTGCATACATCATTTCCTTTATCTTTTTCAGATCATTTGTGCCTTTCTAGTTTTCCTTTTGAATAAAACAAACTCCCTTTCCATGATTACATTGCCTTTCCACACACACTATTGCTACTGAGATCTATCTTTTAGTCCTACCGATCTTTTTATAAAAACTCGCGTTGACTGATGTGGGATTCGTTAAGGACCACCTTTCAATAGTATTTCCCCATCGACCTCAGTACCTTATCTGGGAAATAGACTAGAGTCCATTTTGAGTACCTAGAGGCTTGCATGCCTTAATGGCAAGTTCTCTTGCTGACGATCATGGGAATAAATCAATATCCCTTCATCATCAGATCTTGCAAGTGGCTCAACCTTAGCACATCCATTCACACTTCGCAAGATGTACTCGGGTACCTTGGCTCTCATTGACATCAATGATGAGTTTCCTTGCATTGGTTAACGACATTCATCAATGTTCAGTAATCCAATGATTTTTCTTCTTTCTCGACATTGACACATCCTTTCGCATGATTAGAATTGTACCATCGATTTGTAGCGAGTGAATACTATACACTTTTTCATGATCCCCTCAGTAGTTGCAGTAGTTTGACTTTAGATCTATGAAAGTACCACAACTCCATATTCTCTACCTTCCACATTTCTCATGATTCAGCAGTAGCAATTCAGATTCCTTCACTTCCCATGATCCAATTACAACAACAACAACATTAGTAGTTCCATTTTCATGATCCTGCAGCAGTGACATCTTCCATTCTCCAGTACCAACACCAGCCATATTCCTATTGCATTGGTCATCATCAATCTTGGGTAAGTGGAGGTATATTATTTTCTAATCTTTAATCATGTAATTCCTTATTTTCTAGTAATGAATAACTTTGGAAAATTCCCTCTCCATGCTCTATTTCCTTTTTCACTTTCATAANCTACATATTCATTACCATTATTCCATTTTATCATTTCATCCTTCCATTTATGATTCACTAATATTTCTTTTCCAATGACACTTTGTTGCATTGATTTATATACATATTGGCATGATTCATAAAGATAAAGAAAAGGATTTCTTATACACAATGATGATTTCTTATGCACATTGATAACTTATTATTATTTCCAGTGAGTATATGACTAAATTATTGCAACAAGAAAGCAAATAAGTGAAATGAATGTTGTTAACACAAGAACCAGCATTCTTTGTATTCATGGTTGTCACACAAGAACCAACCATAAGAAAATTTCACATGTTGTTACACATGTATTACATGCTGTTACACATGTATTTTACATGCTGCTACTCCTGTATTTCAAATCCTGGAAATATTCCTTATTAAAAAGACATCATCAAGCAAAGCCAAAGTCTGAATGCCAAAGGTTCCTAAGAAAATCCATGCAAAGTTGCATGAGGACATGCAACAAGTTCAGTTGGGGGGGATGTTAGGACTCATAAATGTCACATTTATATCTTCTTTTTCCTTCACCATTCCTTACATTTAATGGTCCTAATAAACCTTTTATCATACCATTTCCATAATGATATTTGGGTTTCTCCTTATTATTTTCCATTTTATTCATTTTAGTATTATAAGTGAATTTGTGATTAAATATTAGAAATTAACATGTTTTCACTAATATCTCAAATATATGTGATCTTTGTAATGTGTAGGAATATGTGAAGGATTAATTCAAAAGAATTCACGAATATCTCTTCCACCATTTCAAGGAGATAGTTATTCAAGACTATTCTCAAGGAGAAGATCATGGAAGATTTGGTTGGCATATCTTATCTAAGATATGTGAGAGATGTGTGGAGGATTTGAAGGGATCATATATTGTAATAATGGGAAAGTAGTTGAGAGTGGTTGAGAGAATAGTGGATCTGTCATTATGACACTCTTATCTTATCTTCAATACTTTCATGTATATAAGAGAGTGCTCTCTCTTCATGAGAGACATGTAATTCATAATTTAGTCTTGTAATTAGAAGAAGGGGATTCTTAGCTTTGATTATTTCATTGTTATTCTTTCATGCTTTGTCATTTGATTCTTGTAATATAATTTGAGATTGATTTATTGTGTGAGCTCACATATGTCAATTGTCGTTCAACTCTTCACATGTTGTATTGTTTTTCCCTTATGCAATTTCTTGCTTTCCTAGTTAGTGTTTCAATGCTTTCCTAGATTAATTTGATTTCAACAAATTAGATTAGATTAGTTCTACTTCAGTCCTACACATATAGTGTGTGCACTTCGTAAGTCTACGAACTTGGATTGACAAATTAAATGGTTGGGAAAGTACTAGAATGCAATTAATACTTCAATGTTTTCACCCCACAACCTCCACTATCATTTTGTCCACCGGAAAAATGTATCTTGGAGTATTTTCAACATTAGGGTTTTGATCAGTGCTTATTACATATATTTAGGCAAGGCATATCAAGGCAAGGAAAGTGAAGGCAAGGCATGGAAAGTGATAAGGAAAGTGAAGGAAATGAATGGCATGGCAAGTGATAAGTCAAGGCATGTGAGGAAAAGGAAATGCAAGGCAAGTGAAGGTAAGGCAAGGCAAGGAAAGGAAAGGAAAGTAAAGGAAAGGAATGGTAAGTGAAAGTTGGGCATGGAAAGGAAAGTAAAGGAAAGGAATGGTAAGTGAAAGTTGGGCATGGAAAGGAAAGTGAAGGAAAGAAAAGTTATGGTAAGTGAAGGATAGGAAAGGAAAGGCAAGGCAAGGCAAGGCAAGGAAAGGCAAGTGAAGGCAAGGCATGGAAAGTGAAGGCAAGGCGTGGAAAGTGAAGGTAAGGCATGCAAGGAAAGTGAAGGAAAGGAAAGACATGGAAAGTGAAGGAAAGACAAGGCAAGTGAAGGAAAGGCATGAAAAGACAAGTGAAGGCAAGGGAAGGCAAGGAAAGTGAAGGCAAGGCAAGGAAAGGAAAGGAAAGTGAAGGAAAGGCATGTAAATTGAATAAAAGGCATGGAAAGGAATGTGAAGGAAAGGTGAGTCATGGAAAGTGAAGGAAAGGCAAGGAAAGTAAAGTGAAGGAAAGGCATGGAAAATAAAGTGAAGGAAAGTGAAGGCAAGGCATGGAAAGTGAAGGCAAAGCATGGTAAGTGAAGGAAAGTCATGGAAAGGAAAGTAAAGGAAAGTCAATACAAGTGAAGGCAAGGCAAGTGAAGGCATGGCAAGGAAAGGCAAGGCAAGGCATGACAAATCAAGGCATGTAATGGGTATGTTTTAAGGTAGGGTATATTTTAACAACAGTCAAAATGAAGCCAAAATTATTCGTTTTAGATACCTAGATTATAATTTAAGAAGACCACAGAGATCCTTTATAATACTGATGGTTTCCATTAACTTCTCATGCTCAAATTAAGGAAATAATTATCATACCTTTGATGAGTTCTTACTTGGCATTGTTTGTAGTTGGAGGTTTGTAAAGAGGTATACAACTTGACCTGGTTTATAATCTTGAAATACATAACCACCTTCTTTTGTGTTCTTTCATCCTGTAACGTACCCAACGACCCATAGGCTAGGATACACCACCTTCAATCCCACCCTAGGACTTGCTTCTCTTACCGATACCTTTTTAAATTAATAAGGATGCATAAAAGAAAAGGATTCAATCACATGCACACCAATAACCAGCAAGCATGCATATTCTAAAGATGTAATCAAACAATAAATAAATACACTGCAAAAATAAATTCATATATAGATAGATAATACCATAACATAGAGCACTTATCTTTATAAAATAAGACACCAACTAGCTGCAGACCAAGGACATTCCACCCAACCGTAGACGCTACTATTCCCAAAACTCAATAGCAGTGTCACCCCCGAGCTAGGGCTATGAATCCATAAGTATGATTCCAGGGTGTTACTTGGCTTCCCAAACCAGTCAGCACTCAAGCTCTCATAGGATTTCCCGTCACTCATAACAATCCAAGTACCTAGCTCTCTTATACCTAGCTTACACCACCCAAGATAATGGACCTCCACCCTTCTCTGCCACGTAGTCCCTCAGACAGTCCTTCTCCTTATTCTAGGCTCTAACGCAACTGGTCCAGAATCTCGATGCTGGAACTCTCAAGACTCACAATTGTGAACAATGATGGACACAGGACAAAACATCTCAGACATGCAGGCCTCAAGTGATGGATGAATCACAACAACGACCACTACAACCAACAATACCATGGCTAATCTTTGACAGTTTGGTTCCCTTTCCCAAATCAAGACACCGGTGAGGATGAATGAGTGATAGGTAAGGATGGAAGGAATGAATGAGTGATCAAGCGAATGAAGGAGTGAACGAGCTATCAGCTGAACCCCTCATCAGACTAGAGGCGGGTTTGAGTAATTAGTGGGGAATCAAGAACCTCCTGGCCTTCCCCAAGAATCCCACGTAACTGATCCAACCCCTTATAGCAAAGGGTAATTACAAATAGGAAATAAACATTTATTCCCTCAAGCCCCCTCTCTTGTGGAATCATAGCCCCCTATAACTCTAGTCCTTGTCCGTCTAGCAGCCATCAATGTATGTATTATTAATAATGATCAAAACATTACATTTCTTGGACACAATGGCCTTTTAATAATTGTTTGGGCACTCTGGCCTCTCAGAAATGTAGCAATACATTATTTAAAATGAGGGTTCGAAACCCGGGGTGTTACACATCCTATGTCATATATTATCCTTTAATAACCATTGACCCTATCGAAAATTCAATAGCTTCGGAATTTGTTACTGATCGCATGACGGTCTCCTTTCCCTCTAAGAAGCGTGCCAACCAATAATTAGTTCCCCATTCATTATATCTTTGGGAAACCACTACGTATATGTGCCCTGCAAAAAATGGAGTGCCAAAATGTGAGTCCACTAAATGACCAAAGCATAACACATTCATTCTAGTTATTCAAAATTTAATAGAAGGATTCAACGAACCTGGAAGTACGAGATCTGAGACATGATCATAATCTATTGAAATACTTAATTGGTCCTCCTTCAATTGGGATAATTTCATAGTTATATGTTGACCAATGGGGAGTGATACATGATCCCATCTATCAAACTAGTTTGTCAATTCACAATCATCCCATTCATTACTACTACATGGACCATAGAAGCAAGAGAGTTTTCTCGTCCATATTTCAACTATTGCATTGTCTGATGTTCTAACTAAATGGAATCCATGAGTTCCCTAGATTTTTTTTCATTCATACCACTGTAATCGATCTACATCGACCACCTCCCAAACATATCTATGTACATTTCCTTTCTTGTTTTACTGGTCTTCACAGGTTCCTGTTCCCTCTCCCATTACTAAAGAACACCATTCAACAATGGATTTTGCATCTCAAATGAGGGAAGTAGTAGTGAAATTCATTTTTTTCCCATGTAATGATATTTTTATGCATGCACCTGCTCCATCATGCTCCCCTTTCCCATTCCCAGACTCAAAATAATTCCAAATGTGTGGTACCTTTAGTTTTTTTGGAAACATATAGAACCATTGAAATACATGAGCATTTTTTAACAGACCTACACAACCATATGACCAAATCCAATGTTGATCCATCTGTATGTTCTTCTCCTTAAGGTGTCTGTAGAAAAACTGAAAACAATGTTGTACACAGGCTAAGTCATGGCACCGATCATCACTTATGTAGAAGTGATACTCTTTCAATATAACTCTGTTTTGTTCATTACTATCTGGTCCATGCCTTTATGTGATATGTACCATTATGTTGACCTGCTCTGAGTGATAATATTGGCTTTGAATCTTATTTTGCAGTTGAAGGGTGTAGTTCTCAGCAAAATCAACCACTAATAACACAATACCAATAGGAAATGTATCTCTGCATATTCTTAAATGCTTGTCCTGCCATCGAGCCACACAAACACGATGAACATAATGTCGTGTCTTTTCGATGAATTCCTTCATGAAGTCACAAAATTGTACATGGGAAGTAACCAATTGTATATTTTTTCTTTCCTATCCTCCATACATATCATATGTCATATTTAGAGCTTTGCAAGGCAACCTCCTTCCTCTCCAATTCATATTGATCGCTTACATGGATGCACTTTCTTAGTAATGTCATTCCATTGCACCTAGTGCATGTCCCATCTAATCATGCATTTTGATAAAATGTAAGACCCTGGTCTTGTACACAATATGTTGTGAATAAAGTCTCTACATGACAACTATGACAATATAATTGGGCATTGCTGCAAAAGGGTGTTGTGAAAAACACAATATATATATATATATATATATATATATATATATATATATATATCTGTGTGTGTGTGTGTCATAATAATAACCATACTCAATGTGATATCTAGAACAACACATGTTACAAAATTTGTTTATTTGAACATACCAAGGATTTCATTTATGAAAAAATCTTTGGCCTAAGTTAAGTGCACTATGTACTGTTCTAAATCTCTCATACAATTATGTCTGTGTAATTTCAAGATAGTGTTTAATATGGGGTTCATGGTTCCTAGATCCCATTCTCAATTTTAGTGCATCTTTTTTGTTGGAAGAGGGCCTTGTGTTATCATTCCATAAATCTTGAACTAGTCCCTTAACGACTCCAATTAACTTCATGTAAGAATGAGGTAGCCTTCCAGTGAAGGCCCACAAATATGTTGGGGCACCTGTGTCGAGGATATCTCATCTATGAGAATACTTTTTAATGGTTTTGACATTTAATTTCAAGAGGCGAGAGGTTTGTTGTAGCAAACAATGTTTTCTTGTATCTTGCTAACAATTGACTCGGACAAGACATGTCAAGCTGCATTGTGGTCTTTAAAATGAGACTTCTTACCAATTCTTCGAAAATCATCTACAAGGTTTCATACTATATGATGACTTGTTTCTACAATTTTGACTGTTTTAATGCCTAAAATTCTCCTAACAACAGTGAAACTTATATATTTTAAAAAAGAAAAAAATAATTGACATTTAGTAGCATCGTATTTTGGTTCAAAATATTCCTGAATGATTTTATAAGAGTGATAACAAATAGTACGATTAGGTATCTTACCTTCAAGTGATGCTAGACCATTTTCATCGACCTGAATGTGTTTAGGAGTTCTTCGTTGTGTAGTTCTCAATCTAGGTAGGGATGATGAACCCCTATTCTGGGACTCTTGACCTCCTCGTTGTGGAGTTTACAATGTTGCAGTTATTTCCCTTTCAATCAATAACAGATCAAATGTGGGAGGAGAGTGCACATTTGACTATCCAATAAGAGATTTCACCACAAGTCCTTCTTCACCTCAATTTTTTACACCAATTGCTTCTGTAATTTCATCCATTGTATAATCATCTCCAAGCAAATCCTCCATCATTTTTTCATCCAATTTTTTTTGTCTTGATGAGATATTGTTTGGATTTCTCTCTAATGAAATCTTGCTCTTTTCTTCTCGTGATGGAGGAGAAACATTAGCGACATCTGTTGCACTATAAATTGGATTTCCCTCATGTGAAATCCTATCCTTTGACATACGTAACTTTTTTTTTCTCTTCCTTCTTCTACCTTTTCGATCAATTTATTTTTTCTCGAGGACTTTCTTTCTCAAATCTAGTGGTTCCCCATGTTTAAATATAAGAATTGGATTCCAAACACCCACCAAAAATTTGTCTTTGTATTATGTAATAAGGCACAACCAAGTGGAGAATTTTGTTTTTGTATTACAAAAGAAGACAGATCTAATAAATCCAATTCCAATTCCAATTTCACTTGGACAAATTCGTCTTCCAATTCCAAGAAGATAGAAACAACAATTCCATTTGCAATTGGACAAATTTGTCTTCCAAGTACAAGAAGAAACAAGAATATACAACCAACAAGTCCAATTTCACTTTCACAAATTTGTCTTCCAATTCCAAGAAGACACAAGAAGATAGAAACAACAAGTCCAATTTCACTTGGACAAATTTGTCTTCCAATTCCAAGAAGACACAATTACATACAAACAACAATTCCAATTTCACTTGACAAAGTTATCTTCCAAATTTTCCTCCAATGGTCTGACAATAGCACACAAGTATTTATGAATCTAACAAGAACACTAAAAAAATTAAAACCTCTCTTTGTATGAAGTTGTCATGTTTTTTCTTGACCATGATATAGATGAGTTGGGCTGTGTTTGGCACCAAACAATTCCCAGCAGGAACATGCACACGTTCCTAGAACGTGTATGCACTAAATCACGTGCACATTCTAGGAATGCGCACGTTCCTGCTAAGCATAAATGACCAACTCAATTAAGTCACATGATCATGTGTGCTCTTAATGCAATAGATATAGCATTTAATATCCACCACACCTTTTTATGAATAAAATTGTATAGGGTTATGGAGACAACTAAGGCCTAAGGGTTTAGGATTGAAAGTGATTTCAAGGATAGAGAAATGGTTAGAGAACCAAGATGGGGGTGATGTGAATGCAAGGGTTGTACAAAAGGTATATGCATAGTGCACTCAACGCTCAAGTTAATTTGGGGTTAAGGATTGAGTATAAGTTATTCCTAGGCTTAGATGGAGCTAGGGGGGTCTATCTCATTGTCTACATCAAAATCTAGCTCAACATCTAAATCTAGATCTAGCTCTATGTGGTGGTCTAGGCCATGGTCTACGTCAAGCTCTGGGTCTGGTGAAAATATATTTGGAGGAATGAAACCTACTGAAATGGACATTATGACCATTTGGAGGCTTAGAGATTATGAGATTGCAATGAAACCAAATTGAAGGACCTTTTGGAGGCAAAGAGATAGTGAGATTGCAACAAACCATTTGGATGCCTAGACTAAGGAGAGAGAGGTATGAGGATACAATGAGAGTGAGACTAACAATGAGAGAGAGAAATATGTGGTAGATGTAGGAGAGAAAGAGAGGAGAGATAGCGAGAGGGAGGGGGAGAGATATAGGGAGGAGGGAGGTAGAGAGAGAATGTGTGAGTATGAG
>SNQJ01S0176507.1:19958-31418 GCA_010110895.2 Picea sitchensis | reverse complement strand
TATGGCATTTATGAATCATTTTAAAATCGCTTGCTCTCTATGCACTTACCAAGTTATATCTCTTAAATGTATGTGTTTTCTTGACTTGACTTATGGAGGAAGAAAGATCTTTTTTCTTGGTCATTTTTTGTAAATGTGTTGAACCTGCACATAATAGATCTAGCTAGAAAATGACATACACAGTTTGCATAGAAAATATGAGAAAAGAGAAGAAGGAGAGAAAGAATGAAAGAATTCTCATTCCAAATGAATGAATGATAATTTACACATGATATACTCTGTATAACTCAACTAATGTACACTAGAGGAGAATCCAATTCACCATAGTGGTGGTCTAGAGTGATCTGGACACACACCAGCAGTTACGGGAGTAATCTGCCACCTAGTCTAGTCTCTCAGGCAGCTACGGGAGTGAACTGACACCTAGTCTGGGTTAACTAGTCTCTCAGTCTTCAGTGAACTAACTGAAACAGAGTGAAGTGAGGAGGAGATCAGGGAATCATGAGTAATGTGCTAGTCTGGTGATGATCCCAAGGACAATGCGCATTAGCTAGTGATGATCCCAATGTTGCATGGTGATAATCCCAATATGGCATCTAGACTCCACTCAACTAATCAAACTGAAGTGTGAAATGAAGAGAATATTATCCTAGAGGAATATTCTCCCTAAACTATAGGAGACTGAATAATTCTAATAAACATAGGGAAAACCTTAGGAAAAATAAATTATAGGTGTGTGTGAAGTATCTCCAACACCCCCCCTGAACATCACTATGGTAAAAATAAAGAATGGGTCCCATCAATGAGGACATGTTAGGTACCCAAATAAAAAATATACACTGAAATAAATGAGGAAAGAGGGAAAACCTCATGGGAACCCCNCCCCCCTCAAATTACAATGTATGTAAAAAGAAGAACTAACATTTGCTATGAAATTGTGTCCTTCACTCCAAGACAATTGCACAGATAATGGAACTTCTGGTCAGTGAAGGTATTGATGACGATGTCTGCAGTTTGTTCTGTTGAAGACAAGAACTACAGGTCGATGATCCCCTCATGTACTAAGTCTTGCATGTAGTGCATGTGGATCTCTATGTGCTTCATTCGTTGCTTCTAAACTAGATCTCTACAGAACTTCAGAGTGTTCTGGTTGTCACACCAGATGACGATCGACCGATGAAACTGAATTCCCAACTTAGTGAGAATATTTTGTAGCCACGTATCTTGAATGGTTATGTTAACTACCCCTATGTACTTTTCCTCGATTGAAGATAGAGAAATAGAAGCATGCTTCTTTCTCGACCAACAGGTAGGCCCACAACCAAGACTGAGTGAGTAACTAAATGTGGAATTGTGAATAATGGTATCGCCATCCCAATCAAAATCAGTGAACTCGATGAGGTCCAATGTAGATCCTACTAAATATTGAATCCCAAAGGTGATGGTTCCATGTATTTATCGAAGGATATGCTTTTCATCCTTCCAATGTAGCTCATGCGGCTCCTGCATAAACCTAGAGACTGCTCCAACTACATAGGAGATGTCTGATCTAGAGTGTGTGAGATAACACAAGCTCCCCACTAGTTGTTTTTATAATGTGTTTTCAACCAGTGGAGTGTCCCCACCATTCTCAAGTCTAACTCCTGATAGGAAAGGAGTCGGGGAAGACTAGTAGTTTTTCATGTGAAATCTCTCAATGAGTTCTCGTGCATACTTGGCCTGAGACAGTTTGATGCATGATGCATATTGAATGATATCGAGTCTGAGGAATAAATATAGCGGGCCCATGTC
Organism: Picea sitchensis; assembly: GCA_010110895.2. Classification (NCBI taxonomy): domain Eukaryota; kingdom Viridiplantae; phylum Streptophyta; class Pinopsida; order Pinales; family Pinaceae; genus Picea; species Picea sitchensis. The sequence continues at coordinate 29,627 of SNQJ01S0176507.1, read as the reverse complement.
CATCATCAATAACCTGTCATGTAGGATCCTCTTGACTACAACAATCTCTAAAGTTGAGCAACCGGTGATCAATAAATCATCAACATACATAACTAGGAGTATAAGTGAATCAGTCGTCCTGAGCATGTAAATATCCAGGTTTGACTTACAATGTACAAAGTTCTCTGACAGCAAGTAGGAGTCCATATTGGCATACCATGCCCTCAAAGCCTGCTTGAGGCCATAAATAGACTTCTTCAGTCGATAGAACAAAGATGAATCATGCATAAATCCTTTAGGTTGCTTCATATAGATCGGTGTGAAGAAATGCATTCTTCACATCCATCTGATGGAATTCCTATCCCTTGGTTTTTGCAATGGCAAGTGCCAAACGTATGGAATCCATATTCACTATTGGAGCGATGGTCTCATCATAGTCAATGCCATGCACCTGCTGAAATCCTTTGGAAATTATCATGGCTTTGTATCCGCTAACCTGTCCATCTATTGCACTCTTGGTCCTATAGACCCATCTGCACCTCACAAGTTTCCTTCCTGAAGGAAGGGGAACCAGATCCCAAGTCTGGTTCTCGAGGAGGGATTTGTACTCCTCCTTCATGGAGGATTCCCAAAATGGATTTCCAACAGCCTTGCCATAGGAATGTAGACCTAAAGACTGAACCAAGAAAATATGCTTGGGTGGCATCGGTTCAGTGGTAGTGAGTGCAAGAGAAGGATCCTCTAAATTAGATCGAGTCATCCTAGTATCAGTTGGATCCCCAACAAAAGCTCCTGCATTCTGAAGAGTAGTCTTGGCCCAGTTGGGCCTCTTCCCTGGCTCTGCATCTACATTTGCATGCATTGACTTTGCATCTGACTATACTGAATTTGTATCTATATCATTTGAATCCTTTGAATTAGACCTCTTATCTGAAGAAGATTTGTGATCTGAATTATTTTCGGCACGAAATGAGAACGGAGATATAATAAATAAATTCACAGAGATATCATAGATATTCAATAATATAACAAAAATATATCAGATATGCAACCATAAACATATATTTACATCAATACATGATTTCTATTAATGAAATAAATGTATAGAGACTGTAAAATACAGAGTGAAAGACTCGATAGAATGGTGGTAGCTTATCTCTGAGAGGAGATGTGACGGCTACTCGCATTCGCAAGAAGATGGTTACAATGAGGCTCTGAAGGCATTTTTACAATAAACAAGATTTCCAAAAACCCTAGACATCCAAAAACCTAACCCTAGGAGATGAAGCGCCAAAAGTCATGTGGGCCTCGTTTGGGTAAGTTAGTACATCAACTTCTCGGGGTCATAACTTTTTCATACGATCTTTCTTTTAGGAATGTGATAGCCTGTTGGAAAGGTATCATTGAGGAGATTCATTTTGGGGGATCAATCATTTCTTTGGCTATCTTTGAGGATCTTGATCCCGAAAAAACTTCATTTAGGCCCTCAAAATGGCCCCAGAACTTAAAAACTGCTAAAAATAGTAAATTGCCAAAATTGTCAGAAAACTGTTTTGATCTAGTCGAACAAGGTGGCCACCCACCGATATCCATCTGAATCAATCCTCCCTCCTTAGGAAGCAATGGTCTCCATTGCGTTGATTTCTCGAGGGAGACAGAAAAGAGTTTGTTGAATCTGCATCTTGGTGAGTTGTTTGTCTTGCTGGAGATGTTGCGCTCCTCAGTTTGTGGAAGTCTGTCACGAACCTATTGAGGCTGAGGCTGATCAACAAGTCGAGATACATGAGAGGACGTTGTGCAGAAGGAATCTTTGCGCTTTGCTGCAGCCTTGTCGACCTGCTTTTGTTGGATAGAAGGTGCTTGGGGCGAGGCTGTGGTGGTTGCAGTGTCCTTTTGTTCTTCTTTTGAACAGATTGTGAAGAAGCTAAATTTCATAGTATGAGATACTACCTTGCGGCACTTTTTAGGTGCAACAGTAGTTAGAACTACTTCTGGTATTCTGTAGATATGACCCCCAAAAGTAACAATGAGACTACAGGGTCGAGACTCATAAATAGCACGGCACTTCCACAAATATGGCTGGCCCAAGAGAACATCACAGACATCCAATGGGGAAACATCACATAATACCTTGTCCTTAAAGGGTTGGATGTCGTATGACAATCGACATTGTTGGCTGACAAGAAGATCTCGTCCCTGGTGAAGCCACCTGATGTTGTATGGTTGTGGGTGCGGTTTTGTCGACAATCCCAACTGTTTAATGACCTCTGTTGAGATGACGTTATTCTAGCTTCCGCTATCAATAATAAAATGCAGTGGGGTCCCATTCACCCATAATTTTGAATGAAAAAGGTGCTCCCCCTCTTTGGGATCTGTTGGTTCTTCTGGTTGAATTCTTGTGGTCGCGACAATAGCAGTGGGGTTTGCTTCAATGATTTGTCCTTTACCAGTATTTCTAGAATCAGATTCTGAATCAAGGTTCGGCTCCTTGTATTTGATCTCGGCCACCAATGACTGTTTTGAGCGACATTCATCGGTGTTATTCCAGGGGCTTTTGTGGAAATCGCACCATTTTTCGGTGTCCTTCTTTGTCTTCCCGTGACCCTTCTTTTCCTATGTCTTGGACTAGTTTTCGAGAGACTATTTGTTAGGGTTGTCTTTGTCATACTTTGGTTGTTGCGGATTTGCAGACCCGAAATCCCATTTGTTCTGGTGCTTAAATTTCTGCTCGATTTTAACAGCATATCGATAAGCAGCACCGAGTGATGAGATGTCCGGAAAATCCATTTCAGTCTAGATGTATCTGTGTAGAGCCCCATGGTATTTCAGAACCAAATGTCACTCGGAGTCTTTGATACACAGCTTGGTGCGCAAGATATGGAAGGTATTGGTGAAATGTGAAACTACTTGGCCCCTCTCTTACCGCAATGTGGTCCATCTCATGTACTGGTCCTCATAGTTTCCAATAGGGTAATATTGTTCCTTTATCGCATCCACAAAAAAATCCCAAGTGGGATCGGCCCCATATATTCCAGACTCCTCTATGGAACTTTGCTCCAAGTAAGTTTCCCACCAATGTTTGACATGAGGAAGATCTTTAAGGAGAGCGAAGGTGATCTTTTCTTTGTCGTAAAAATTGTGAACAGAGAAATAACCTTCTAGCAGAGTTAACCATTTTTCTAGGGCTTTTGTATCTATCTGTCCTTCAAATAAAGGAATATCAAAATTAACTTGTACCTTGAAAGGCGAGGTGTCTCCAAAGTGACCGCTTGATGAAGATGTGCATGTTGTTATCGGCAAGCATTGAAGGATGTGGGAAAAATTCTCCATCATTTCATCCCTCTGCTGCGTGAGAGCTTGCTCAAGCAACAGATTGATACGATCATCTGCTCCGTCGTTTTTATTTTCTTCCACCATTGAGGGTTTCTTGGGTGTACGAGAGCGATTGTCTTCAAGAGAGACAAGCTTGAGACCCAAATTTCTATACTCGGACCTCATCGGGGACATGCACTAAAAAAATGATCAAGAGAAGCCTGTTATGATACCACTGATCCGGATTATTTTTTATATGAAATGAGAACGGAGATATAATAAAGAAATGCACAGAGCTATCGTAGATATTCAATAATATAACAGAAATATATTAGAGATGCAACCATAAACACAAATATACAGTAATACATGATTTCTATTAATGAAATAAATGTACAGAGACTGTAAAATACAGAGTGAAAGACTCGATAGAATGGTGGCAGCTTATCTCTGAGAAGAGATGTGACGGCTACTCGCATTCACAAGAAGATGGTTACAATGAGGCTCTGAAGGCCTTTTTACAATAAACAATAGTTTCAAAAACCCTATACATCCAAAAACCTAACCCTAGGAGATGAAGCGCCAAAAGTCATGTGGGCCCCGTTTGGGTAAGTTAGTACATCAACTTCCTGGGGTCGTAACTTTTGCATACGATCTCCATTTTAGGCGCGTGATAGCCCGTTGGAAAGGTATCGTTTAGGAGATTCATTTTGGGGGATAAATCATTCCTTTGGATATCATTGAGGATATCTATCCCAAAAAAACTTCATTTAGGCCCTCAAAATGGCCTCGGAAGTTAAAAACTGCTAAAAATAGTAAATTGCCAAAATTGTTTTGATCTAGTAGGACAAGGTGGCCACCCACTAATATCCACCTAGATCAATTTTTCATGTGAATTCTCATCATCTCTGACAGGTGGAAGAACAAAAGTGTCTGCATGTGGTTGTTGAGGTACATGAGAGACACTTTCCTCGAATTGGACACTAAGCTCAATGATAAGTCGGTTTGAGGAAAGATCAATCTGTATGTATCCCTTCACACCATTGGGGTGTCTAACAAATATACACTCTATTCTCTATGGATCAAGTGCCTTCCTCTTCTCTGAGAGAATCATGGCCCATGCACGTGAATCGAAAATACGGAAGTGGGTCACTTCCGGTTTGAGGCCACTCCAAGCCTCGTAGGGGGTCTTATCCTTGACATATCTATGGGGAGATATTTTTTGTATCTAGGTTGCACAATTAATTGCTTCATCCCATAATCTCTGTGGAAGTGACTTTGCATGTAGCATGCAAGATGCCATCTCTTTTAGAGATCTATTTTTCTTCTCAACAACTCTGTTTTTCTGCGGAATATAAGGAACTGTGTGCTGCAATTGAATCTCGGACTCATGACAAAGATTTTGTATCTCATGGTTGAAATACTCCCCCCCATTATCTGTTCAAAGGAATTTTATCTTCTTTCCTTATTATGTTTCAACAAGGGATTTGCAATCTTTGAAGCGTTGAAATACCTCTGATTTTTTCCTGAGAAAGAAAATCCATGTGAGCCACAAGAAATCATCAACAAAAATGAGCATGTACCTTGATTTATTGATTGATGGATGTGGAAAAGATCCCATTAGATCACTATGAGTCAGATCTAAAGGAAAGGAAGCCTTCTGAGTATTTCCTTTGACGAATTTCTCTTGAGGGTGTTTTCCAAGAACACATCCCTCACAAATTCCTTTGGAGAAGTGGATTTCAAGTAGACCATCAACCATTCCATGCTTGTTAAGCTATTGCATATATATGAAATTTAAATTCCCAAACCTTTCATGCCATATCCTACTTCTTTCATCAACATTGGTAAGCAGTAATGCAGAATCTGGTTCAATAAATTCAGAAAATGTGTAGAGTCTGGATTGATGATTTACCTCACTGATAGCAACCCTGGAATTGGTTTTCATGTCATAGATATCCACTGTATCAGGTGTGAATATGACTCTCTTTCCATTGCCGAATTTTTTCATCTGATACATGAAGAGAAGATTGACGGAAAGTTTGGGAACATGTAGCACATTCTCAAAGCTTTCATTTGTGAGTTCAATTCTTCCTTTGTCAGTGACCTCTATTGTGTTAAGGTTTAAGATATTATTAGTTTTCGTCTCAATTTACTAGATAACCATAGCATAGATAGGATCACTTAGATAAACAAAATCACAAGATAAAAAACATTTATCTTGGGAAACCCTCATGGGGGAGAAAACCTAGCAAAAAAATCCTTAATATAGATAGCCAATACAATGCCAAGACAATAAACCAAAACACTAGAGATTATCCAACACCGAGGAATGTGCCTCTCTCTACCTCCTTCTTCCAACTGTAGCTAGCAAAATTGCGCACTGGATGAGTGAATGAGTGAGTGAGATAATGAGGCATTGGATTCCTTTATTTATACAAAATGGCAGGTGTTGGAAAGGTGTCTCTTCACTGGGAAGGGTCGACTTTTATTCTTAGTGGTTAAAACCACTTTAATTAGCCTAGGGTTCAACTTCTCAATTTACATATTATATTTACGGTTTGACCAATCCACAAAAGGGGATTTGGTCAATTAAAATTCCCGACATGATCAATTCACAAAAGGGGATTGATCTAATGAATAATAACTCAATAATAAATAGAATACTCTTTCCAGTTAAAATATTTCAACACTCCCCCTTAACATGAAGGGTATTCTACAACATCATCATGAGAGAGAGAAGGCAGCAACATCAACATCATTTGAAACAATGACTGGAATATCTATAAATCATCGGAAGTTCTCTTCATCATTAATATCATCATCCACAGCAAGGAGTTGGAATGGCATCATCATCATTTGCATCAACATGGATTAGTATAACACTAATACATCATCGTCATCAATAATAGCACAAGGATGATACAACATCAACAACAACAACATCATAGCACGAAAGCTGGAGCATCATCGACATCAACACTAGGCTAGAAATCTTCAGCACAAAGCTGGAAATCTTCAGCACGAAGCTAGAAATCTTTAGCATGAGGCTGTCATCACAACAACATCAGCACGAATCTGGAAATATTTAGCACAAGACTGGAATCACAACAACATCAGCATGAAGATGGAAATCTACAGCACAAGGCTGGAATCACAATAACATCAGCATAAAGCTGTAAATATTCAGCACAAGGCTGGCATCACAACAACATCGACACAAAGTTGGAAATATTCAACACAAGGCTGGAATCACAACAACATCGGCAAGAAGATAGAAATATTCAACACAATGTTGGCATCACAATAACATCATCATGAAGCTGGAAATATTCAACACAAGGTTGGCATCAATACTACTCCCCCTTTCGAGGGATTTCCTTTTGGACTACACCAATCTTATCTCGAAAGTGCTCAAAATTTACATGAGACAGAGTCAACACATCTGCAACATGTTCATTCGTACTAATATACTGGAGCTTTATGGCTCCTCTCTGCACTATATCACGGATGTAATGATATCGTATTTCTATGTGTTTTGACTTGTCATGGAACACAGGGTTCTTTGTCATCCTTATACAACTCTGTTTATCACATAGAATCACGGTTAGTTCCATCTCCATATCGAATAGACCTGTCAACAAATTCTAAGTCCATATGGCTTCACAACTGGCAGAACATGCATCAATGTATTATTCTTCTATCGTGATGAGAGAAATACTTGATTGCTTCCTACTCTTCCATGAGATCATGGTTGACCCGAGACTGAAACAACATCTTGAAGTTCTCTTTCTGTCAGAGACACTTCCATCCCAATCTGAATTGGTATAACCACTCAGTTTGAAGTCATGATCTCTATTATAACTGAGACCAAAATCTAATGTACCCTTAAGGTACCTCATCACATGTTTTTCAACAACCAAGTGAACACGTTTGGGCTCTACCAGAAATTGACTCAAGGTGTTCACAACAAAACATATATTTTGCCTGGTGTTCATCAGATACATCAATGATCCAATGATCTGTCTGTACATCATAACATCAATCAATTCTGACGAATTGTCAACCAGGAGCTTCAACTTTGTTTCCATGGGTGTATTCATGGATTTTCACTCCAACATATCAAACATCTTCAGTATTTCAATTGCATACTTCCCTTGGTTAAGGAATATCTTCTCTGGGCTCTTCAAAACCTCAAGACCTAAGAAATAGTGCATTAGGCCAAGGTGTTTCATCTCAAATTCTGCAGCAAGCTTCTTCTTACAATCAATGATGAGATTTTCTTCTCCGGTTAGAAATAATTCATCCACATACAACAACAATATAACAAGCTCATCATTCATAAACTTGAAGTAAAGGTTATAATCTTCTTTACTCTTAGTAAAGCCCAAGCTCGTCAGAAAACTGTCAATTCTTCCATACAAAGCTCTAGGATCTTGTTTCAATCCGTACAGATCCTTCTTCAATCTGAATACATGAGTCTTTTTGTCTTCTACTTCAAATCTTTGAGGTTGTTCTATATACACTTCTTCTTCAATGACACCATTTAAGAAAGTTGTTTTCACGTCCATCTGGCATAACTTCCACTTCATCTTAGCTGCAAGGGCTATGATGGTTCTGATTGAAGTGTATCTGGCTACAGGAGAAAATGTATCTTCATAGTCAATGCCTTCCTTTTGAAAAAATCCATGAGCAACAAACCTTGCTTTATATTCTTAATACTTCCATCAGCAGCATGTTTTATCTTGTATAGCCATTTGGAAGATACCACATCCTTGCTCTTCTTTCTGGGAACTATTTCCCATACATCATTATTTATAATGGATTGGTATTATTTTGTCATGGCATCTGCCCATTCTTTCTTATGAATGGCTTCTTCAAAGAAAGTAGGCTCCTTCTCTAATATATCATACATCAAAGCCATATAACTGGAAAATGTCTTGGGTTTCTTGACTTGTCTCGTGGTTCTTTCGGGGGAACCATACTTCTCTCCATCTTGAATAAGTTCCCTTTCCTAGGATGGATTTCTCCAATTGGAGATCGTCATCTTGGGAGGTTCTTGAGATTATATTATGTCATGATCTTCTATAATCTCCTCATCAGGAGAAGTTATGACTTCCCTCACTAGTTCTGAAACTCTGGGAGCCACAGGTTCTTCTGCATATACATCTTCAAGCTAGCATATTATTGATTTCTTAAGTGTTGCATCTTCGTCAAAGGTTACATATATGTTGATCTCAAAATGATGGTAACATGGTATGTATATTCTGAAGGCCTTGGAGACCTCATGGTATCCAACAAATATTCCCTTCTTTCCTAAAGGATCCAGCTTGGTTCTCTTCTCTTTTGGAACGTGTACAAATACGGGACAGCCAAATATTTTGGGATGGCTTACTTCTGGCTTCTTTCCAGAGAACATCTCTTCAGGGGTCTTGAACCCAAGTCCACTATGGGACAATTTGTTTTGTACATACATTTTTGTTGCTACTGCTTCTGTCCATAAGTGCATTAGAATGTCTTGATCATAGATCATAGTCTTCATTGCTTCCATTATAGTTCTGTTCTTTCTTTCTTCTACACAATTTTGTTGAGGATTGTAGGGAGTGGTGATATCTCTCTTGATCCTAGCATCTTTACAAAATTTTACGAACTCTTTTGAGGTGTATTCTCCTCCATTATCTGAACTGAGTATCTTGATCTTTCTTTCAGAGAGATTCTCTATCAAGGCTTTGAATTCCTTGAATTTAAAAAACACTTCATCTTTTGATTTCAAAAAGTAAACCCAAGTTTTGCAAGAATAGTCATCAATAAATGATACATAGTATACATACCCACTGATGGAGGTTGATGGCATTGAGCCACATACATATGAGTGAATTAGATCTAAGACTCCTTCTTCTTTACTGTCTCTCATCGAAAAAGGGTTCTTGATGTTCTTTCCTTGTGCACATATGTTGCACACACCTTCATGGTCAACCTTGAATTCTAGTAGACCTGTAACCGCCTTGCTTACATATGGTAATGCCTTGTAGTTAATGTGAGCTAGTATTCTATGTCAATGTTCACATGGATTCTCAATGGAATGAGTCAAGGCTGTTTCTGAGTGACCTCTTAGCTTATACAAGCCACCTTTTTCTTTTCCAATAACAATTGTTTCTTCCATGGTTTTTCCTTTGGACCACATAAGAACTTCTCCATCTATGAAAGCAACTCTAAAGCCTTTCTTATCTAAAGCTGAGATAGAAAGTAAGTTCTTTGTCAAACTTGGTACATATAGTACACCCTTCATCTTCACTGGGGTTCATGAATCAAGTTTGTAATTTGATTCTCCTACTCCTTTGATAGTGTATTGATAATCGTCTTCAAGTGTAACTTTCT
>SNQJ01S0176506.1:5310-25258 GCA_010110895.2 Picea sitchensis | reverse complement strand
TATTATATCTGGTGCCACATGGCCTCTTGATTTTCATGGTCAAGATCCATTTCAGGACTTCAGGAAATTCTTTCCCCAATGCTTCGCTCCATAAAACTTCTAGAGTGCTAATTCTCTGAAGTGATATATCTAGCAACGTGTGTTCTCATTGATGGATGGTCCAGATGAATTTTGGGCTTTGGGACTTTGGTAGTCCTTTAATCACTCAACTTTTGCTTTCTTCCTCTTGGAGTACGAGATCGGCTGAAATGTGTCCCCTTCTTGAAGATCAATGGCTAAGAGTGATTGTAGAGACTCAACTTGCTCACTTTTTAATTCCCTTCCTGATCCCTACAATGCTAATATGCTCCTTCGTAGTGAGATCAATATGAATTGTTGATCTGTTGATCTAGCAAGATCAACAATCTTGAGCGAATGTAGGCTCACAACTTGCAGAAACTTTAACTTTCCTCCTGATCCCCACAATGCCTTACCACCGTCGATCTCTCTCAAATGAGATCCGTCATTCGTGACTTAATCCTTTCTGTATTGGATGACTGATCTTGCTTTCGCTAAGATCTTAGAACTGAAAAATGAACCCGATTTTTTGCTTGTATTTCAAGCCCAAAATGGACTGCTCTGAATGCTTCATTTTTCTCATAGTTTTTCCCTTTGCATAAAACGTACTTTATCAACATGTGACCTTGACAACGTCATGTGATAACATTTGGCTCCACCGGGGATGGAATGCTCCCTGTGAGCTGCCAAGAACAAGCAATTCTAGTGCCTTAGCTGTTGACAGTAGGATGACATGTACACTACTCAACATAAAAAGAAGATATCCACATTTTTGGTTATCAAGATGAAATTATGATTATGTCATGATGATGGAAGATCAAACTCTTCATTAAAGACATTTTCCTGAAGAAGGTTACACTTGTCATTTTCTCAAAATCATATTTTGGAAATAGTTCGCAGGTTGCATATATACTCTCCTGCGAGAATCCTTAATTCCCGCATGCTACATTCAGCTTGACTGCGGACTTTCCGCACTGTGTCAATGGTTAGGGTGCGGACATGTTTCTGAAGGAAGAAAATGAATAAGTTCTCGATCCTTCTAGAAGGGTGAGTTGGAGTTCGAATGGTTGGCAAAATACTGACTTTCCAGATATCTTGGGATCATTCCCTATCCAAGTAACTAAACAATCTTCTCCTATATATTGAGGAGATTACTTATGGAAATGGTTAACAAGAAGAAGTTAATAAGAGGTTAAGAAGAAAAAGAGGAGGAAGCAAGCTAGCTAGAGATTGATTGGAGAACTTGTGCAAGACTGTATGGAGGATTGAAACTACAGCAGCAAGAGACAACAAGACCTGTATGGAGGATTGAAACTACAAAGCAGCAAGAGACAACAAGTAATCATATGTGGTTGAACTTCTTCATGCATGAGCAAAGGTGGGTGTCGAGCTAGAGAGCCATCGTAGTGAGATCTACGGCTATCAAGTGATCAGGGGTCAGAGCATTTCTCTTTCAGCTAATGCAATACATGAATATGTCCCTTTCCCATAATGATGATGTCATCTTGGTTACATGATTCCTGATCACATGTATAGAGTAGGTATTGAATATATTAATGCCTTTTGCTATGATTGGTTTCCAGGTTATCATGGATTGACCAATACAAGAGCATTGAAGCGGAGAAAGGAACAATAGATATTTAAGGAGAGTATTCATAAGGTATGTCCACCATCCATTTCTCTTAGTTCATTCAATATCTAGATTCTAGGGAAAGTGTAGTATTCTGTCATGACTTGTTCTAGATCCAGGTGGACTGGGAGATTGGTTCCTGTCCGCGACTTCAATGTAATCGATCCATAAAACAAAATTGGCGAATCTAATCGGGAGAAACACCTTGTCTTCTTTTGGTTTCCTTGAACTTCGCGGGCAATTTGCTCTTGTTACCTTTTTCTCCGATTTGTAAACTTCTCGAGTCCCTCGTGGATATCCTCTGAGACACCTTCTGGGTTACAAACCAATTTAGATTTTGCTTGATTTTTTGAAATTTTTCTTACTTTAGATTCCCCGCACTCGCTAATTAACCGCCTCATGTAGAATCCCCATGGTCCCAAGACTCGTATATATATACTCCAAAGAAGGAAAATTTAGTCCCAATTTAATTGGATCAAATTGATTTGTCTGCGACTGTGGTCTAAGGCTTGCCCTCGTATGCATTTTGAAAATTTTGAACCTGGGTGCCTTTGACTTTTCCAATAGCTCGTGAAGGTTGTTTCAAGTTTTTGACACTTCATCTCAATCGGGTTTGGTTATTATCTTTACTCATTTGTTTCAATGGATCTGATCTAGGGTTTTTAAGCTTGTTCTTGCTTTGATCACTTTGCTTCATCCTTTAGCCTCATTGGCTTTTCTCTCCTCATTAACGGGTTGAATGTGTTGTGTTGGTTAAGGATCAGTGATTGATTGGAGGTTAAGTTTTTGGTGTTTCTTGGTTGATTATTTTTTCGAAAGGGCAATTTTTCATTTTTATATGAAACCCCTTGGTTTCTTTGTGTTTTACCTATCACTGCTTACTTTGATCATCTCTATTATCTTTTGATGACCCAGTTTTTTTTTTATTAGCCGGATTGAAATTTTGGAGCCTATATTGATATGTTTTCAATCTGCTTGACATCATTTGAGTTTCTTTTAGCAACTTTTGCTTTGTTTGATTTTGAAGGATTAATCTCTGGCTTTGAGTATCTTTCAAATACAAAGTGTGTGTTTCTTTTAGAATTGTTTAGGGAAGACTTATTTCCTCAATAGTTTGCTTTAAAAGAGAACCTTAGTTTGGGTTTTCATTGTTCTAAGAAAGTTCATTATTGATTTTAGTGAAATTTTGAAACAAAAAGATTTGATTTCTTGCTTTATATTAGTTTGGCAGCATCCTTGCATTTGAAGTAGCAAAATATTTTGGGACATTGTGCATATGGGAATGATAAATGTTTTCTCCTTCTCGTAGCATAGCTTTATCGAAATGAAAAGATTGCATCGCCATATCTTTGCATAATTTTGAGTCGGTCAAAACACCATATTGTCCACGCATCTCCTTTGAGTAACAACAGCCATAAAAATAAAGCGCTATAAAAATTGATTAAACATTTTTTTCTTTCCCGGTAGAACACCTACATTAGATTAGCTTTCAGGGCTTTGGAATAGGTGTGAAAGATAACTTTCCAAAGTCGTAAACAAAACATAGTATCTTGTGATAGGGAGAGTTAAATTCCATTTGCAAAATATTGTCCTCGTCTTCAACACAAGGGTCAAGCACTAGGGTCCGATTATGCTGGCAGAGTTACTAACCCCGCTTTGTTGACATCGATGTAGAGATCAGTAACGCATTAATGGATCACCCGAGGTATGTTCCCACTATGAGTGGAAGCCTTTTGAGCTAATTTCGAGCTAGATAATTCCTCGCCTTCATGCAGGGATCGACTAACGACCGCTCCCCGCACTTCTATCAAGGTTGGTGGTGACCTTAGTGGCCCCTAGGCTCTTTACACGAGGTGACCGTGGAGGCAAGTCTCATGGTAAATCTGGAATCGACGCTACAAACTCACTCGGGTTCTTGAGGGTATACCCACGATTATGTGGGAGCTTGCACCAAGGTAAGTCCTGCTTAAGCAAGTCATCAACGTGAATTTTCCACCCACTTATCTCAACCCCTTCTCACATGTTCCCACGACGTTTTATTTCCCATCACCAATTAGTGTGCTCATTGTGAGAAGGTCTTGTTTGTTTGTTTGTTTCCTAGATTTTTAGCGAGGCCGTTTTTTTCCCTAGGAGACTCTAGATTGGATATTTATTTAATGCCATGCTACCAAATGACCAATGAAGGAACCCCGCCTGTGGGAACCTTTTGTTTTTCCTTCTTATGGGAAACATTGGTCCTTCAGCTGACGCTACTTTGAGCCTTCCAAAATTCACAACTGGATTCACTCTATATGAGTCAACGTGCATCCAAATGCGTAGTGCTTCGGGTCGTAGAAGCGCTTCCCCCAAGAACATCAACCTCATGTTGATCCTTCACCTTCCTCACCGAGGTCTTCGCTTCTTCACTCATTAAAGTCACCTTCGCTCCATCTTCTGGCCGAAAGTGAAAGTTTTGAAACTAGAAACTCAGACAAGAAGAAGAAGAAAAGGAAGAATAAGAAGAAGAAAATTAATCAAAGATCCAAACCCCAACCACCGCCAAACATGTTGGAAAACAACCAAGCATCGCTAATCATGGCCGGGAGTGTTGATGATGTCAAGATCACCCAAACAAATCAGAAGCTCCAAGTACCCTTGCAGGCTTTGTAAGGGTAGCCATCTTCTTAAAGATTGCCCTGGTCTACCCAAGGTTATAGAAGCATTGTCTACACAACATTGCCAACCCATGTCGTTAGCCTTCCGAACAACATGCCGCCGACGACTCGGCCAACCGGGCCATGATACCGCTGGGAAGAAGAAAAAGTAGAGTCAAGTTCCCATGTGATGTTATGCAAAGGGGAGTCATCTAACTCATCTTTACCCTTGTAAGATGTGAAGCCTCCAAATTACCGGAAGACATGACTGCTTCACAACCAAATCTGTACCGCTTATCGCAAGCTTTCTCCAACCCACCTATAGTTGATGGAAAGATCAATCCATCCCCTTCATCGATCAATCTGATTGATCATGTCATCATGGTCACGCCCCAGTTCAACTCAGCTTGAAGAAGTGGTTTATCCCGGGATACCTCTACAACCCCAATCTCCCGTTAGAGAGTAAAACCCAAGCAATCGACGAGCTCCACCGTCGACTTCCATTCTCCCCTTTGGGGAATGAAACCTGCGGTCGATCCGATCTCCATCGGTCGATCCTACTCTCTCTCTTGAGAGTAAACCAGATACTGCCCAAATTTTTCTCGTTGATACCACTGTCGTAGGGTATTCCGCTTCCTCCCGGGTCAGCACTCTTCCAAGTAATGAGGCCATCCGCTTTGATTGGGATGTAAATTAACCGGACCTCGCCTTCCTCTTAATGCCCTCTTCCGACACAGTATTGCGTTTGTAGTCTGGATCTACTAAACGCTGATAGATGAAGGTTCATCCGGTAGTATTTTTTCCTCTATTGCTAGGCAAGATTGTCATCTTCAATTTCATGGCTACTTAATCTGGTTAGCTTTTAAATGTAAGAAATAGTCAACCTTTTAGGGACCTTCCTCGGGCTCTATAACTTGAGGGAAAATTGTCTTCTTTGATATCATGGTAGTCCAAGACTCCTCTTGGATTTTTCTTTTACCTTGGTCGAGATTTCATGTCTATTATTCCATTGTTGCCCACTTTTCGCGGTGTGATATCTTTTCCCTCATGATGGAAGAATTGTGACTTTTTATCAACTTTCATTCATTGACCCCGCTCGGATTGCCTCCCTGAATGGTTCGGGTATGATGACCGGGGACACCTCTCCCACAGTGAATTATGTGGCATTGTCAATTCATAGGTTCAACTTCCACGAATTTAGAACCTTTGAGTTGATTAATTTGCGATCTCTTCATAGGTTTGTTAGAGTACGATCTCTTTGTTCTCGTCAGGACTCTCTAGGACATGGTGTACTTCCAGAGTGTGTTTCTACCTTCTAGTGAAGACCTCATGGAACCCATGACCGAGTTTTGCCCCTTGATTTGGCAAGTCAACTGCAGCATTGTCCTCTTTGGAATCCATGATCAAGAACGTAGGTTTCGAGGATAGTTTTTGTGTCTCCAGGCAACCTCCTCGTTAAAATGAAACAGAGGTCTAGGGATTGAACCCGGACTCTCGAGCATAGTTCTTATCATATGTCAAGCTCGTTAAAAAAAAAAAAATGAAACAAAGGTTACGAGCATTGTTCTTGCTCTCATGCGTCGTTTGTTAAAACAGCCAGTTTTCCCCCTCTCTGCTTGATTCAAGTCCTTTGTCTAGTGTTTGAAGCTTCATTTGATTCTCCTTTGTAGCTGGATGAAACGAAGCTTGGGGCATTTGCCTCAGCCTCTAAACTTCATGCTAAAGTAGAGCCACAAGTTTCTTAAGCTAGGGGATAAATACCAACCATCCACGTGTTACGTCTTGGGAAGTCCAAGCATAGTTTCATGTGGTTCAAGCTTGTGTAAAAATGAAACCGTGTCCAAGCATACCTTTTGTTTTTGTTTTAAAGTTTGCGAAAAAATGAAAACAATCACGAGATTATTCTTGCCCTTCGCTCGAGAATCAATGAGAATGTAACCGAGTATAATTTTATCGCTTTTTCATACTCGTAGTTATAATAAAAGGAACCCCCTCGAGTTGGACTTTAAGTCTTTTCACTTAATTTCTAAACATGAAAAAGTATTGTTGATACCTTGTTTTCTACCGCCAAGTAAAGTATTTGAATTTCTACGCGATCCTCCGAAGGAGAATAACCCCTTTTCGTCTCATTGACTATTGTACCTAAAAAGGCACTGAGATATTTTTCTTTTAAAGTGTTTTTCCAAAACTCTATAATCTTGAAACCTTCGAGTTTTCTATCTCCTCGACTGCTAAACAAACATTGAAAGATCCGTGATGGGACCGAACCAATCTTTCTTAGGGTTCTTTAAACATAGTTCGAGGGACTCGTCCTAAGGATGAGGCTGGCACCAACAAGCATATGTGATCCTCTCAAGCTTGTGTAAAAATAAAGAGGTACTCTACAACAATGGTGGGGAAAAATTTGGAAAGGGATATGTTTCGCCTTTTGTATTAATTTTCAAGTGCAGTGTCAGCCTTTGGACATGACACCCCTGGTATTCATCATCCTAAGCTTCCATGGTAATTCCATTTGTCTCTCATTCATTTGATTACAAGGTCTTTCCATGTGTCGCTTTTGAGTCAATGTCACAAACCATTGGTCGGGTCGTCCATATGTTCAAGAGCTGTCCATTTGAAACCTCTATTGAGTCGGCCATCTCAGCTATTCTTTTCATTTTGAGTCTGCCTTCCCTGTCCAAAGTCCAATTGTCACATACTGCTTCACTTTCAAACTCGCTACTCATTTCGTGGTCAACATGGGGATACATGAGGCCTCCAGGACGAAGGCCCGAGCCATTTGACATCGACATTATCCAGGAATTATAATTAGAAATTATTTAGTACCTTGGAACTGTATGCCTCAATGGTAAAGTTTCTGACTGTTGGTTTACATCATTGACCTCTCTCTCCATCTAAAGATTCCATTGATTGTTCGAAATCAACTCATTTATCTGCCACTGATGGATTATACTATAGTACCTTGGGAATAATTGACATCAATGGTGATTGTGACTTGTTAATGGTATACATCAATGACTCTGGTGAATCAAGTGGTTTCTACCATAAAACACTTTGACACATGTAATCACATGGTCAGATTTTTACCCTTTGGGTGACAAGATTGAGGACCCTGGATATCATCCTTTTGTCCAAAGGCGTATTGAGTATGTTTTTTTTGTGGCACATAGATCCACTGTATGTTTCGTGGCTATGTCGCCTTGACTGAAAATTTGTCGCACGCATTCACGTTGGTATTCCAAAGTTGGTCAGTATATATTATGACCCATGGGATCCACAAAGTAGGCGATTGGTGGCCATGGTCTCTTGTTTATGATGTCGCTGCCCATGATCCTGAAAGGCTGGGAAATGCCCACCTCAGAATTGATATATATGTATGATACTCTGCTGTGCTTGATGTTTGCAGGTCTCCCATTAGATGTGCTTTGGTTCTTGACACACATATGAAGCTTACAAAGTCTATCTGACCACACCGGTTCCACTCTCTCAATTTTAGCATTGCTATCCAAGCATTTTTGGTTATCAAGATGATATTATGATTATGTCATGATGATGGAAGATCAACCCCTTCATTAAAGAACATTTTCCTAAGAAGGTTACACTTGTCATTTTCAAAATCATATTTTGAAATAGTTCGTGTCAGATATATACTCCTCGCCAGAATCCTTAATTCTCGTGACATCTGCCTTTGACTGTAGACTTTCCTTTCCACATCAGGTCAATGGTTAGGGTATGGACATGTTTCGGTTGGAAGAAAATGAATAGTTCTCGATCCCTTCTAGAAGGAATCTCTAGAAGGATGAGTTGGAGTTCAATGGTCATGTAACACTGACTTTCCGTATATCTTGGGATCATTCCCCATCCAAGTAACCAAACAATTCTCCTATATTGAGGGAGATTACTTCTATGGAAATGGTTAACAAGAAGAAGTTAATAAGAGGTTAAGAAGAACAAGAGGAGGAAGCTGTTAGCTAGAGATTGATTGGAGAACTCTAGAAGACTCCATGAGGGATTGAAGCTACAGCAACAAGAGACAAGTAATCATATGTGGTTGAACTTATTCATGCATGAGCAAGTGTGGGTGTCGGAGCTAAGAGCCATCTAAAGGAGATCTACAACATCAAGGTTCAAGCTGTATATTTCTCTTTCAGCTAATGCAATACATGAATATGTCCCTTTCCCATAATGATGATGTCCATTACATGATTCCCTTGATCATATTTCTGTATAGTATAGAAATTTAATATATTAATGCCTTTTCTATGATTGGTTTGTGTTGTCATGATTGGAATGCACAAGCATCGGAGCAGTAGTAAGGGAACAAACAAAGCATTAAAGGGAGAGCATCTATAAGGTATGTCCACCATCCATTTCTCTTAGTTCATTCAATATCTAGATCTAGGGAAAGTGTAGTATTCTCACACTTGCTTTGTTCCAGATCCGTGTGGATCTGGGAGATTGGTCCTGTGGTCCAAGACTCACTAATTTATCCATAAAAGAGGATTATCTCCTCTTTAAATAAGGGAAATCATCATTAGATCTAGGGAATTTTTTTTGCTAGAAAGGAATTATAGAGAATAGCATGTTCACTTTGGGATATTGTAACATGATAAATTTGACAGATGAATACAAGATCATTATCTCAAGCATTCCCAGTCTTCAACCAGAGAAGGGGGGCCCCACCTTCTCACAAGATCCATTAGTTCTAAAGTGTCTTAGTATTATTTTTGTTCACGCCTCGTTTAAACTCTGTTTTGTTGAAACTCTACTTATCAACTCTTCTTTGTTGAAACTCTTTCTCACTGATTGTTACATTGTTTTTATACAATTAATTTCTAGGTAACCTAATCATCTCCTCGATTAGTACCTTTTGTTTAATAGAATTACAATTACAATTAGAGATATGCTGAAGATTTCTTCTTTGGGGAATAGGGTCCTTTTCTTTGTTACAGAATAGTTAGCCTTCAATCATTTTGATTGGTAATGAGTCCATGAAAGTGTGATAGTCTACATTGTGTGCCCAAGATCCCTTCTTGGGGAATAGGGTCTGTTCTCTATTAAGAGATAGTCAGCCTTCCCTATGAACTAAAAGATTTCCTTTCCTCAGGTTGTTGTTTCTTAATGTAATCTAGTATTCTTCATACTATTTTCCTGAATATCAAACTCAAGTAATGTGATAGATTGTTTTTGTAATTCAAAGTAGTCTGCTTTGTCTGCTGCAAGGTGTGATTAGTGTACTTTTACTACAACCTAGATTTCTTTGAGATTGAGCATATACAAAGTAGTGATTGCCTTTAAAATAAACAGACTTCCTTGGGTGGACAATTTATGTAACACTTGATTGTTTAGTTAATAACCAATTACAGTGACCAACAATTGCATTTCTTTTGGTTGTGTTGTTTCATTAAAAATATCCTTTATTATAATCCTTTACTACCCAAACAACTCTAAACAATTGAACTAATTTTTCACTACTCCTTAAAATGTGATTTTACACTTTCCACCTTTTAATTAGTTTTTCTACTATTTTCTGAATCCATTTTCTTGAAGAAATTTATGTTTAGAAATCATTAATAATACAAACTAAAAATAAAGGATTTCAATTATCAAACCCAAGAGCTCTTGACATAACCAATCATTTCCAGGTCTTTTAGATATTTATTTTCCCTTCTTTATAACAAAATTTCAAACAATTTTTATAGCAAAGAACTCCAGTCCTTATTCTATTATACTACCGGGATTGCTAAAGTTAAAATTCCATACTATGAGACCCATAGTAAACTACTACAACTTGATCTTATCTCAAATTTGGTCAATAGAGCATCTGCCAAATAGTAGCAAGAGAGTGCATGATGGTTCTACCCATTGGATCACTAATATAATTCTATGTAGAAGATGAACTTAGGGACTAGAGGTACTTTAGGTTATTCTATAATGGCCTCATCCACCATGCATTAAGTAAATTTAACCATGATATGTATTTGGAATGATCTAAATACATAAGTCTATTTTTTATGAAAATAATCCTTTATGGGAAATCTATAGAATATATTCCAACAAAATACTATCCCATCCCATAAAAAGGTTTTCAGAGATGTTCCTCCATTCACCCATGCAAAATAAACCTATCAAATTGTATACATATGAATTTAGGACTAGAGCTCTAATGGAAAATGGTGTAGAGGCTAACCCATCTGGACAAAAAGGTCTAGTGGCGTAAAATTTAATTGTGGTATGATCTAGGCAAAACCCATTGGGCACCGACATGCTCTGGGAAATGGGGGCATTTTGTCTAGGGGAATTTTTCTTAGATTTCAAAATTACCCCATCAAAATATTGAACAGACTTGCTGGCAATGGGTTATAATTTTGATATTTCTAATCTATATTTGTTTGTATGGACAATATACTCATGTAAATCACAAGGTAGCATGGCCATTGGAAACTAAAGGTTAAATAAAAATCCATATACCTTTCCTTTTGAGAATAACCCTAAGTTGAATTTAAGACCCTATCATCCAATTCATACTATATCTAAGATGTACCATCTTAAGAGTGGGACCATGAACTTAGAATATTAATATACTCAACTGCGAAATCTATCTTACACTGAATGATTGTAAATCTTTTCAGAGTGAAAAAGGTTGATTGGTTTCCTATTGGGTTTTAATTTGTTGAGACTTCAAATACTCTTTTATTTTCCTTCTTAAAGGAGAAGAACAAAATCCCTACTCTAATTTATACAGGGATTTCTGAGCATAAGTGTTGCGAATATTTCTATTAATTTTGTTTAATCAAGGAAATATAAATATTTTCTGTAGAATGGAAAATTTGATTATACATAGAAGGGGGATATTCATAAGTGATATTTGAAAATTGTTCAAATCTAAATTTTCAAAATGTGACATTGGATGTACTTCATGTTATGATCAGTTTATTATACGATTTTATGATTTTCTCTCTGTGTGGTCAGGCTTAACAATCATGTATGTTTTTCCCACAATTCATTAGAAACTCTCATATTTACATTCTTAGCAACTCTCAAATTGGTATCAACAAAATATGGCAACAATGTTTTTATTATAGCCACATGCCACTCAGTCTTAAGCAGTTTGCATGCGGACATGAAAACTCTTGGGTTTGGGGGAGAAATCCAAATCCCTTCTATATCTTCAAAGTCTTTCTTCATCATCTCCAACATCTTTAGTTAATCTCAACCAGTTTTTTTTTTTAGGATTCAACAAATCAACATATGTTCTCTTTACCTCTCATCATCTTTTGTGCAACTATCATCAGCTTGATTCTCTTCAGTAGTTATCATATTTTCTCCACATCATATTCATCTTTCAGCGGTCCAGATCATGGTTCCACATATCTCTCATCATGTTCTACATGGTTTCCACTTTAGCCTGCATTAGAATTCAAAGAAAAGGTAACTTGAGGTAAAACAAGTATAAATCTCTCTAATTTACTAAGAATTTGGAAAACATGATGCATAACCACTATTACCTACTCCACACTCCAGTATACATTATCACTTCTTAGAAAGTATCATCATAACCAATCAGTAAGCCTTCCATTTTTACTCGATCAATCATAATGAAAATTATACTCTGATTATAAGACACATCAATGAAAAGGATACATGTGGTATACAAATACAAAAACAAAGCAACATCTATAGTTTATTATCATTGTACACCATAAAGCATTTCTAAGTCATTTGAATGATTTTTAATTAGAGGATGAATTCATGGTTACCTATTCAAGCAAAGAACCACATGTAAATATTGGTCTTAGAATGAATATAGGGTATAGAGTATAAAGGTGTCCAAGTTCATACAACCACCATCCTCATCATTTCACATTCTCCACACTCAAACCATTCACTATCACCTTCTGATAACCCATCCCTTGCTTTTCCTCCATTTTCATGATAATTTTGTTTCTCTATTTTAAATCAATATGTGACAGTATAATTAGTTTCCATAGTATCCCTCCATAAGAACCAACACCTACACAAAGAAACAATGTCACAAAAATTCATAAGCAGAGTATCATGAGTTCACCTTGTTTTCATGAGGACATGCAAATTCTTGGGTTTGGGGGTGTGTTGAGCTCCACTTTGTCCATGTTTCATGCTATACAAAAACATTCATTATTACACCTTTTCCCGCATTTCATTGTTAATACACACCATAAACACTAATTAAATGCCCTCATTCCTCATTATATCCAGTGTGGTTAGTACAACATTTTTTCTATCCTTTTAGTGGTTAAAAGATTATTATATCATGGTTTACTTATGATAGTTTATGAAGTGTGATTCTTGTACTATCAAAATCAACATTCCTATAACATAACAACAGTTTAGCATTTCCACACCAATATTGTCATTCCAGTACCGATCATTGTTTATCATAATCACGCACTTTGAGGTAAAAATCATAAACATGGGTTTTCTTCACAGTGACGTCGGCATACAGAAAAATATGTCAAAATCCACCCAGGTCGCATGTGTGGACCTCCATCTCAGGGGGAATAATTCAGCTAAATTAATAAAAGTTCTAGATAGTTAATTTCTACCTCGATTTTTTGTGCAGATAAAGAAGAATATAAAGAATCTAGAACATGTGTTTTTTTCCCAACAACGAAAATTGGGTCTATCTTGACCCTTTTTCCAAACAACGAAATAGTTGAGGAGTTATTGTTGGTTCTTTAATTGAGTTTTACAAAAAATTTGAGATATGTCCAAATTTGAAAACAACATGCTTAGATTTGGTGACGTGGCCCTGAGTTTGACATCAAATGGATATCAGATAAATTAAATTAGTATGAGAATCTTCATTTGGTTGCATCCATCACAATGAAGATACGGATCGAAACCAATTTTTATAAGTTGGTCTTGTAAAGCCAATGATAGTTGATTCATTGCTTCCATCTCCATTTTTTGTATTTTGTCTCAGGATGATGTAGGATATGTTCTCATTTCCATGCTTGGGTTATAAAATTCTTCTATAAATTATTGATTGTAATGGAGGGATAAAAGAAATTTTGATTATTATTTGTAAAAATGATTATGTGAGAACCATATGAGAATAATGTAATTTTGAGATTTATTTCAATACAATGATAGGTTGGTATTCTGGAGAATTAGTTTTGGCGTGAATTTTTTTTTTTGGTAGATTTATCAACAATGTTAGTCAGGTTGGGAAGGGTCCTTAAATCCTGGGTAACGATATGTCTCTTTCTCTCTGCTAATTAGATTTGTGTGCGCATTTATTTTTTGTGTTTTTTATTTATTAATTAGATTGTTGTTTTGATTAATTATCGTGTGTTTAATTTCAATTTATATTATTTTAACTTGATAATTTTGTGATATTTCTCCTCAAATCAACACTACCTTCCCTTCTTCTGTACACTAGTTTCATATAGCTCATCATTCTGCCATTACTTGAGCACTCCTCTGCTCACGCCTCCTTATGTCATTACTTGAGTACTCCTCTACTCACACCTCCTTCTGTCATTACTTGAGCACTCATCTGCTCATGCCTCTAATCCAATACCTTCACATTGACGGCTTCATAATATAAAGTTGTGTATTGTTCAATGGCCTCTTAGTATCACACTATACATTTTTCAAGTTCTATTGTAATGTTGTTTTTTGTTCCATGTATTTATTGTCTCCATTATTATTTAATGTCTCCATTGTTTTATATCACGTTGGAAGCATTATATGTTGTTTGTTTTTATATTATTTCATTTCTTTATATATGTTTATATTGTTTGGTTATGGTACTGTTATATGTTGTTTTGTTTTGATATTGTTTCATTTACATTTTCTTATATTTTGGAATGGTATTGTTTCCTTATATTTGTTTATATTCTTTCATTTGTTTATATTCTTTCATTTCGATATTGTTATATGTGTTTATATTGTTTCATTTGTTTATGTTTTTCTTTTCTTTTCTTTTTCTTTATGTTTTTATATTTTAGGTTGTGTTAAATAAATACTTTTGTGAGTTGTATATATATCATTACAATGTTTAGCTTGATAATTGTTATTTTATTTTTATTGTTAGATTGTTAGTTATATTGTGATTTAATTATGTTGTTGTTACATATTGTTAAATTGTTAATTACTACCATATTGTTTTGTTAATAAATATATGTATGTGGTTTCTTATATTGTTATGTAATTAATGTTTTTTTGTTTCATATATGTTGTAATTTTGTTAATAATATATTTTGTGGTGTTACATATTGTAAGTTTTTCATACACAACATTAATATCCATACAAAGCAATCTCATTCTTGTACATAAATCTCGTACCCGCACATTCATTTTCATACATAAACAAAATTAACTTTCTATTCTTGGGTGAAGATTTGAGGAACATCTCTATTGCATGGTTTGAATTTATATTTCATTGTATATTTGTTTGATTGATTTTCCATTTTGCTACTTTTCTTTAATTTGGTTTTTCCATAGTTTAAATTTCCTTTTATTTTTGCACTTTGATTTTACTTCTAGTTATGCTTTCATTCATTTGGATGTGTGATTGTTGGCTTTAGATTAGGCTAGACTATGCTCCAGTATTGCATTTCCTGTTCTTTCATCTCCATGTTTACAAACTCCATGGTTGACAATTTAATGTTTGGAATTAACAGTGGATATATTTAGCCCCACAGTCTCGACATCAACTTCAAAACCAACCTTGGAAAAAAAGGATGATGAGAAAATACCTATGGAAACATGTCTGATTAGCCATACCCTTCCCAACAATGTCAACAATATATTCCAAAAATATAATATCCCACACAAATTCAACAACCTTATTTGAACCAAACCCAATAGTCATAAATTTCACAACCACAAAAATTTTAGTTACCATCGAATCAGCCCCATCAAATACTTACCCAACTACTTTATGAACCCATTTCAAACCCCAATAATAAAGTAGATCAATCTTCTTACAACATTGAGTTACACAATTTTACTATTGTATGATTACTCCTCTTGGTTTGCATGATATATATCTTAAATTAGGAAAGATAGTTAATTAGCATTCTCCTATTATTATTGAGGAACAAATTGAGGAGAAAAATCCTAATTAAAATAAAATAATGACAGTTCTATTGCAATAAAATAAACTTTTTTTCCAATATATCAACCACATTCATCTAAATCTCCTGCCTTTCCAGAGATGTTAAATTTGGACAAAGAAATAAAACAATCTGAACATGATTTATTGGATGAATTAAAGAATGTTTGTATCAAAATTCATTTACTATAGGGAATCAAGCATATCTCAATTTATGAAAAAATAGTTAGGGAATTATGTCTTTAAAAATTACGAAGAAAAAAAAAAGAACCACAAAGAGTACAAGTCATTGAAAAGTTAGGAGATCTTTTGTCAAGAAAATTTTTAATGGAAAAATATGTTGATCCTTGTTGTTCAATTGTTATAAATCACATCAATAATATTCCAATTGCAAACAATTTCATCGATTTAGGAGCTGCAATTAATTTCATGACAAAAGGAACCATGGAGGAATTAAAATCATCTATTCTTTGTCACACACCTACATTTTTGCAATTAGCAGAAAAATCTACTATAAAACCTAAAGCGATGTTAGAAGATATTATTGTTTCTCTATATTATTGGGAATAACCTATGGATTTTATGGTTTTACAAACTAAATATAACTTGGGTGGCCATGCATTAATATTAGGAAATCCATGGTTAGAAAAGACTCATGTATTTATTAATTGTATATCGAGAGACATTGCAATTTCACATGGTGATTATGTTGAGAAATTTACTTTGTGTCCACGTGAAAAATATTTAAATGAATTGGGAAATACACAATGGCTTGATGATCCAAATAGTCATGAGGAAATGATAAAAACAATATTAGTAGTTGACCAATATATGAATTTCAAAGAATAGATTGAAAAAAAAATTGAATCACTAATTTATTAACTATTCTTATTTTATTCAATATCCTAGGGGGGAGTCTTATTTTGATCATATATTGGACAAAAAATTTAAGAAAATTGTATTGGAGACACTTTATCAATGCTATTTGATTGTATGTCTTCTATCAATACAATATCATAATCTTGTAGTACTTATGTTGACATTAAGCAAGGAAAACGAGAAAAAACAGTTAATTCAATTACTGTATAAATAATCTAGTATTTTTGCATGAGAATATATTGATATGTGAGGAATTCATCCTAACACATGTATACATCACATTTATATTTAGGAGAATTCATGACCAATAAAACAACCCCAAAGAGATAGAAATCAATTTTAAAAGAAATTGTAAAGGAAGAATTGCTAAATGTCAATTTCATATATGTTATTTTAGGAATCCAATGCGTTTCACATTTAGTGATTGTTCCTAAATAA
Organism: Picea sitchensis; assembly: GCA_010110895.2. Taxonomy (NCBI): domain Eukaryota; kingdom Viridiplantae; phylum Streptophyta; class Pinopsida; order Pinales; family Pinaceae; genus Picea; species Picea sitchensis. Next base: position 8,517 of record SNQJ01S0176506.1, on the reverse strand, counting down.
ATGGTAAATCACATGTTTTAATATATTATCGTGAATTGAATAAATCTATCTTAAAAGGCAATTTTTCTCTCCCATTCATAGATCAAGTTTTAGATGCTTTAGCACGAAAAAAATATTTTTATTTTCTTGATGGATTTACTATTTACTAGTTATAATCATATCCAAATGTTAGGGACCTAACCCCTCAAGTAGATAGAACAATATATTCAGATGTAATAAAGGTCAATATTAATAAGGTATAATAAGTCGAATGAAAGAAGACCTAATAAAATCTTCTTCTTCTAGAAGGATCTTCCTCTAGATGGTTCTTTTGATAGACATATTTAGTATAAATAGAAGTCGAGGGTATGAGAACCCTAGCTTGGATATTATTATAATAGATCTCTGCTCGACTGGAGGTTTTCCCCTCGAAGAGGCAAGTGAACATTTCTCATAGAATCAAAGTGTTGTTTCTGGTGTTATTATGATATCATTTCATTGTTATTGTGGTGTTGTTCTGGTTATATTGTTGTTTATCTTCCATTTCTAGCATTTTATTTCTGTTATGCGTACTTTTTATATCTAGAATATTACAAGTGGTATCAAAGCACTTTCCTTGGCAGAAAATTGTGGGTTAATTGTTTTCCAGGGTAGATACGTATTCCGACGTCTTTAATCTATAGACATCTATCGTTACGCGCATAAACCCATGGTTGAGGGATTCATACACGAAGGAAATACAAGTGGTTCTTAAGCACACATTTGTTGGCCACCCTTGTAACCCCTGTTGGTACCCCTTCGATTTGTAGCGCATCAGAAAACACATGTATATGGATCGACCTAGATTTCCTAAAGCCCTCTTTAGATAAATCGATCAGTCGCCTCACTTCTATAGCATCAACGAGAACAACACTCGGGAAGATACTCTCTAGTACTTGGTCAGTCGAGTAGTACGGCTAAGGGCACGGTCTAGCCTCCTTAGTTGGATCCTTGAGATATTGGGTCGAGTACTACTATTGGACCCCGCATGTATATGAAAGGGCTATAGCACACGGAAAACCCTTTTTGTATAACCCTTGAATACCTAACCCTTGGGGACATAAACAAAACATAAAATATACAAGATCTATTTCCATGCAACTGTGTTCGAGTTGCCAAATCACTACAAATTTCTTCCTGGTTAAGCATTTGGGCATTTCATCACTGCAATATTCTTCAGCCTAGAGTATAACTCCACATGTGTAAAAAAATAAAAACAAAATATGGTTGGTGTCACCATTATTTGATACATATTCCATTAGATTTATCTCTTCTGTCTTATCACATTCATACCTATCATTTTTTAGCAAATTTTTTTACCCCATCCCCCCTTTTTTGCTTCCCTCATTGCCAAATCATCATTGCCAATGGCGGCTCCATGAAATGTGGAGGGAATTGTGAAAATGTGTGTCTCCAAATTTGTGACTACCACCTGAAATCTCATATGTTTTCTATCGACATGGGAGGTTGTGAAAATGTGTTGGGTGCAAACTGGCGAAGGACTTTGGGTCACATTCTCATGGATTTTAAGGAATTAACCATGCAATTCAACCAGGAGGGCCAACAATATACGTTCCAAGGAGCCACCGTCAGTTTACCCAAGATCATTAGTTCCCATCATATGGAAAAGCTAATAAAAAAAGGTAATTCTAGCATTATTTCCTAAGTCCATGCCATATAAGAAACCGAGATGCCCTATGTGTTGCAAGAACTCCAATACATCCTCTATAAACATCAAGTGGTCTTTTCCACTCCCTAGGGACCCCCTTCTTCCCATGTTGTTCATGATCATTCCATTCTCTTGGTACAAGGAAGCCTTCCTCCCAATATCCATCCCTATCGTCACCCCTTTTCCAAAAAAATTGAAATTGAGAAAATGGTTCAAGAACTGCTTAACGCAGGCGTTATCCTCCCTAGTATGAGCCCCTTCTCTTCTCATGTGGTCATGGTATTGAAGAAACAAGGTTCTTGGTGCATGTTTCATGAATTCCACGCCCTCAACAAAGTCACCATTAAAGACAAATTTCCCATTCCTGTCATTGATGGCCTCTTGGATGAATTGAGTGGTGCCTAGTTCTTTACTAAACTTGATCTTCGTTTTGGATACCACCATATATGTATGAAAGAGGTAGATATTCCTAATACTACCTTTAGAACTCATGAGGGCCGCTATGAGTTTTTGGTCATGCCCTTTGGCTTGTATAATTCCCCCTCCACCTTCCAAAGCCTCATGAATCATGTCTTCCATCCTTTTCTCCATCATTTTGTATTATTTTTCTTTGATGATATCCTCATCTATAGAAAAACCTATACATACCATCTTTCACATGTGGATCAATTTCTCCATATACTCTCTCATCAGCAAATTTTCCTGAAACAATCTAAATGTGCTTTTGGCACCTCAAAAGTCGAGTACTTAGATCATCTTGTTGGAAAGGATGACTTCATGGTGGATCCTAAAAATATTTAAGCTATGCAAGACTGACCTCACCCAAAGACTCTCAAAATATTGTGTGGATTTCTGGGCTTAACAGGTTATTATCGCAAGTTTGTTAAGAATTATGGAAAGATTGCGGCACCTCACACTGCACTCCTTAAAAAAATTTATTTCACTTGGACTCCAGTAGCCACTCAGGATTTTCAAACCTTGAAGATGGCCATGTGCACCACTCCAGTCCTGGCTCTTCCTGATTTCACAAAGACCTTTGTTCTGGAATGTGATGCTTAAGGGAAAGGAATTGGTGTTGTCCTTATGCAAGAGGGGTGACCTTTGGCCTTTACCAGCAAACAACTGTCTGAATGAAATTTGGGAAAATCAATTTATGGAAAGGAAATGTTGGCTATTATGAATGTCGCTGATCTATGACACCCTTATCTATTGTGGCAATGCTTCCAAATTCAGAAAGATCATCAAAGCCTCAACTATTTTCTTGAACAACGCATTTCCTCCCCAGAGCAACAAAAATTGGTGACTAAGCTCTTTGGATATGATTATGAGATCATTTACAAGAAAGGAAAAGACAATGTGGTTGCGGATGCACTTTCTCAAAAATATGAAGATGGAGGATCTCTTTTTTCTCTGTCCTTCATTGTACCAGATTGGCTCCAAGCCGTTCACCAGGAATGGCTACATGATCACAAAAATTCACATCTGATACAACAATTACAGTCCAATTCTCCAGTTTCCCC
>SNQJ01S0176505.1:0-19948 GCA_010110895.2 Picea sitchensis | reverse complement strand
CCGCAAATCCAAATATGGAGCGAGAAGGATGACACTAGTGAGGATCAAGCGTCATTTAAAAGGTATGTCACTCGTTCCTCTCTGAACTAGTTTATATGGCAATGAAGTCTAAGGTGAAGTTTTTATCTTGTCTTGTTTTGTTCTAGCTTTCTATGGAAGTTAGGGAGATTAGTTTGTGTGTGCACTTAACGATTTGTTCGATAAACAAATTGGCGACCATACTAGGGAAATGACCTCTTTTTGTTTTTTTTCTTCTTATTTTATTTTAGCCTTCCTTATTTTGATCAATTTCATTCTCTGAGTCTGTGGGTGATCCATCTTGACTCTCTAGTCTTGAAAGTTGATTGAGAATGTTTGTCATTTTTCCCATTTTTATTTTTATTTAGAGATCGTCACATTGTTTCCTATTGACAGCCTGTGACGATTCCTTGTTGTCGAACTCTACTTGTGCATACCAGAGTGACGACATCACATTTTTCCTTGTTGACAGCCTGTGACAATTCTAGATCGTCGCACTGTACTCCTCTACAGCCTATGACGATTCCTATAGGAAAATTTGGGTGATAGTTGAATTTATTTTCTTGACCCAGATTTGTCTTTACTTCCTGGAATGAACTTCTGGCACTGGTGATTGATTGTTTTACAACTTTTAAGCCTGGATTTGATTTATTTTCAAGGATTGAAAGTCTTCTTTACAATCTTTGCAAGTTTTTTTTCTTGACTTCTTGTCGCAAGGGTATAATCTCAAGATTTTGTTCCTGGGTGCTTGTTTGATAAGCAGTCCTTGATTTCTTTTGAGTTTTGGATTTTTTTTACTTTTTGGATTGTTGATTTATTAAGAGATGTATTTTTTTTGCATTCGACAAAAGTTTTCTTATCATTTCATTTTTTTCTCAAATTGTGAGTTTGATTTGGGAATAGTGTTGAGAGTGCACTAGTTTTCTTGGGCCATTCTTACTTACATCTTTGTTCTGATTTGAAAAGGAAAGAACTGAAGTTTATTCTTCTTTTTAATAGTCTTTGTAAGAAATTTTTGCATTCATATATTTGTTGAAGAGATAAAATTGGAAAATTTCATAGATTCGATTGTTTGGAATTTATATCATTCAAAAAATTGAGAAATTGTACTTGTAGCTTTTGTATTTTGGAAAAGAGAAACCTTCTCCCTACTGTAATTATAGTTCATTGAATTAAACATTTGAATTTCATCTCTTATTGCATCTTATTGGGTCAAGGTCAAATATATCATCAGTTTCACTTCTATTTCCCTTTTGAGTAAGCAACAACCTTTAAAATACATCGTAATTTTAAAATATATTCGCAACTTTTATTTTCTAGAACTTTTCTACACCAACATTAGCTAAGATAACTCTTTGGAATAGGTTGTAAGGCACACTCTCCAAAGCATCAAAACACGCAATAGTATCTTGTGATAGGGAGAGTACAAATCCACTTGCTACATTTTTTCCTGGGAAGCCCTTCTAACACAAGGGTCAATCACGAGGTCGCATTAGGGCCAACAGAGTTACTCACCCTGCTTGGTTGGTCTTAGTGTAGAGATTATTCATACTATTGGGGGTCACTTGAGAAGAAAATCTTGTGGGGAACTTCTCGAGTTGATTTCGGGCTTAGATACCCTGCCCTTGCGAGTGGATCAGACTATTGACTACTTCCCCAAGCATCATTGGCGTAATTGGTAACCTTAGTGGCCTATATCTTTAGATTCTTTACATGAGGTGACTGTGGAGGGGAAATTCTTCACGGTACTAGGAATCAATGTTGGCTAAACTCACTTGGGATCCTTGGAGGGTATACCCACAATTATGTGTGGGAGCTTGTACCAGGGTGTAAGTGTGCTAAGAAGATCATCGGCGTTACTTTTCCACCCTCTTTATCCCAACCCCTTCTTGTCTTGATTTCGCAATGTTGGATTTCATCACCAACTAGTGACTTCGAAATAAGAAGGTTTGTTTGCATGTTTGATATATAGATTTTATTAGTGAGTGATGTTTGTTTCTCTAGTTTTCCATAGCTTTATTTCACTCTTTAATCGGTGTGGCCAACATCGTCCCTCATTCATATAGGATGCAAATATTACCTCTAGAAGATCCAGAAGAATATACTCCTTGGCTGTCTAAATAACTAGAGGGTTCTCCTGAAGGAGCGGTCAATAACGGCATATCCTCTAAGATTGAAAGTTCGACTCCATTAGAGGAATCCATACTTCCTGTAAATCTGTTATTGAGTGTTGTACAAGAATGACTTTTTCTCCGGATAAATTCAACAAGAGATGTTGTTGCTGAAGATTATATTGGAATACCTATTGGACCTCACACAGATTCTAGTGTAGACGATCCACTCTTTTAGAGTGAGTCGTTTAGAACCTTGGTTCACACTGCTGGAAATTTTGATCCTAGCTCTTATGGTCCTATTCATTCTCTTTGGATAACTTCTTTGGGACAAGATATTTTTGAAAAACTAGGAATGACTCATCTACTCCATAGGACCTCTAATCAACCTATGGTATCACATATGCCTATGACTTCTACTGCCTATACAGTCCCCTTAGATCATTTTATTGGCATGACCAGTAATGTTGTTACAGTCTCGGATCAATTGTTGGTTGTTTCTCATACAATTCTTCATCTCCATCTCACTAGCTCTACCATGGTCCCACAAACTACACTTGCTTTTTCTGGAAGTGCAGTAATCACTCAAGATCCTATTGTAACACCACTTCCACTTATACCAAATCCATCACTTCCACCTGGGTATCACGCTCTAAATACTTCTATTGCTAATTCTTCCCAGAATCTGTCGTGAAGTGATAATATTTTTGTTCCTCCTGGGTATAATGTTGCTAGTAGTTATGTTCCTACACCTAACCAGGTTCTCTCTGGGGGGGTTATAATTCATCCTCCATATTCACCTCGAGGATCTAATCGTCCTGGCCCAAGTAGATCCAATCAAATGGGAGGCACAAGTCATTATGTTTCTTTTGGTTATCACATTCTTGTTGGAGGTCAACCTCAAGTTGGGGGGCAACCCCAATTTAGATGTCATAACCCAGTGTATGGGTAGTATACCCCTAGATTATAGTCTCAACCTTGAAATTTTCCTTTCCAAGGCCATCAACAAATGCCTAGGGGGAAATCTCTTCAAGTTAATTCTTTTATACCCCCTAACCCTGGGCAACCATATCTAGGTTCTATGAATCCTACCTGGGATCAAGGTTTTCAGTCTAATTCTCCTTCCCAAGGAAGCTTACCCAATCAAAAAAATCAAGTTGGATATTTGACTGAAAACCCTCCAAAATTGAATTTTATATGACCCTCTAACTATATACAAATTGCTTATGGTCCTACTGGTATACCTACAAGAATACCTCCTCTGAATTACCATTTTCCTCAAGTGAACAGACAGTTGTTGTTTCTTGCTACTTTGGATTTACCAGATTTGTCTAGGATTTTGAATGATCCTATCTTGCATTCTCCTTATTGGTCGGTCATACCTGCCAAGTTACCATTAGACATTCCTAAGTTTGATGGTTGATCAAGAGAAGACCCAAATAATCACGTCACCACTTTCCATATTTGGTGTTCATCCAACTCTTTGATGGATGACTCCACTAGATTACATCTTTTCCAACAAACTCTGATGGGTTCAACAACCAAATGGTATATTGAATTGTCGTGAGGATTATTCAATGACTTAAATACCTTAACTATGGATTTTTGAACACATTACCAACTACCACTCTGATACGAGATAGAAACCAAAATTTTGATCTCATTCAAACAATCTTCGTCCACTCACATTTTTTATCACATTCATGAGTGGAGGAGGAGAATATGCTTAATCAAAGTTCCCCTTACTGATCAAATATTGGTCGAGTGGTTTACCAAGTCACTCATTGGTCCTATATCCCGTGATTTTTCCATGGGTGGTGTCATCACTGAAGAGCAGGCGATTAGTTGTTCTCAATACTTGGATCTATTTTATTCACAAATAGGCACACTATGTGACTTGATCCTTGATGCTCCTCACCCGTATACAAATCAAACCCCAACACCTCTAGTAGCTTCTTATGTTTTTGAAGGATTTATTAGCACGTTCCATGGTGAGACTCAGTCTAAAAAATCTAGTCATGCCAATCCCAAGTCTAATACTGCTAATGTAAAAAATAATCCTCCTCCTACTCCTTCTCCCAGTAAAACTTCTGAAGTTAATACAGTTCAATATACACCTACCGGTAAAAATAAAAATAAAAAGAAAGGGATGGGAAAGTATAAGGAGGAAAAAAATAATAATCAACCATCTGATAAACCCAAGACTCAGCCTGTTGATGAAAAAGAAAAGTGAAAACCTCGTTATCCTTATATTATCTGTGGTGAGGATAATTATACTAAAGATTGTCCATGACGTGATGAGGTTACTAAGTTCCTACAAGGGACCGTGACACCTACCCTACCTATCGTTTTGTCACAACCTTTTCCTTCTCAGCAGCAAGCCCAATTGGTCATTCATGAACAACCTTCCCCCTCTACCACGTATTATATATTTATGTGTACTGGTGACTCCAAGAAGAACAAATTTGCAGTCGCTACTTGAGCCAAAGATTATTCACCTTCGAAAGAGAACTTTGATGATTGAATACCTCCGTTGGTTCAACCTCCTCCATCAACTTCACCTCCCAACGGTCCTCTTCATCTCGAACGACCGAGTCTAGATACAGTTCTTTGTCCTCCTCCTAAGGGCATTGTTTGTAAGTCGTCGTTTAATCCTCACGCGCGTGCTACTCAAAACTACAGTATTATAGAAGATATTTCACTTAAACCTTTTGCGATGTTGGCTCTCGAAGTCCTTCAAAGCTATCCTACACAACAAAATGAATTGTTAAAGGATATTGGTGGAATTGATCCTATTGATACGAACTTGATAATATTTGACTTGGAATATCATATTCCAAGGCTTCATCCTCAATTAGCATTTCAGATACAAGTTATTGTTGAAAATAAGAATATTTGTCGAACCATTACTGATGAAGGAGCCTCGACTTGCGTCATGTCTGTCACTTGTTGGAAGGCCATTGGCTCTCCTTCCCTTATCGAGTCACACAATACTCTTAAATAATTTAATATTACAGGACTTAAACCTTACGATGTACTTCCTTCATTATCTATTACGTTAGAAGGAAAAGTGGTTATTGTTGAGGTTGAGGCCTTTGATGCACCTCTTGATTATAACCTTCTACCTAGCCGTAATTGGATTGAATCAATGCATGTAATTGTTTCTAATCTTTTCCATGTGATACATTTCCCTCACCAAGGAAAAGTTGTTACTTTTGATCAACTTGTCTTCTTTAATTTTGATTCATGTACTAGTAACGTACCTTTCATTTCGAAAACACCTCCCAGTTATGAGAATGTCAGTGTGGGTATTTTAAAATATTCATCATTAATGGGTACATTCCCCATTCCACCACCTGATATTCCTACTCCTTTTGTTGCCTCAATTAACATTTTATCAACCACTGTTGGTGAAATCCTTGAGGCTTATGACCCTTGGATAGTACTTAGCTCTGACAACTATCTTCATTACGATGACAGAATTCCTTTAAGTCTGGTAGAATTGGCTTATCAAGTTATTCCATCAGAAACTCCCTCTCCTCATTCTCTCTTATATATGTCTCCAGATCCATTTCACGTATTTTTTCATACTGATGAAATTATTATGACAATCATGTCTATGGAAGATTCCCCCTGGGATGATGGGCATCATCGTTCTATTCTCTTCCTGGAATGCGAGATCATCAAGAGCTATCAACAGATTTTGAATCTGTCTACTGTTGTTACTTTTTCCCTTGTTCTTGAACCAATACATGATGTTTTGTATGAAGGGAGCTTGGGTAACATTTCACCCACCATCCCTTTAGATATTTCTATTAAACTCTAAGTAGTGGAAAATGTTCACATCGATGCCTCATGTTATGTCGATGAAATCTAGATTTATAATGCTCTTTTCCAAGAATTTTGTGACGTTTTTTCCTGGAGTTATGAAGATATGTTGGGCATTGATCTAGATATTATTGTACACAAGATTAAGACTTACCCGAACGCTAAACCCATTCGACAGAGACTTCTCCCTGTACATCCACGCAAAGCTATTGCTATCAAACTCAAAGTTGAAAAACTTCTTAAAGCCGGTTTTGTTTATCTTGTGGCTTTGACTGATTGGGTATCTAATCTTATTCTGGTCATGAAGAAACAAGGCATGATCCGTGTTAGTGTAGATTATAGGGATATCAACAAGTCTTGTCCCAAAGACAATTATCCAACCCCTTATGTTGACCATATCATTGACGACTGTGCCAGGAGTGAAATATTCTCTTTAATGGATGGTTTCTCCGGCTATAATGAAATCAATATTTTACTTGCAAATCAACATAAGACTGCTTTTATCTTCCCTTTGAGAACCTTTGCATACCAGAAACTACCTTTTGGTCTCAAGAATGTTGGTGCGACTTTTCAGCGCACTATGTATTACACTTTTCATGACATTAAGAACACTCTAGAACCTTACCTAGATGATTTACCAGTGCATTCCATGCGTCACCAAGATCACCCGACACATTTACGGGCCATTTTCCTATGCTCTCACTATTATCGCATACACTTGAATCTACATGAATGCATTTTTTGTGTGGAGTCTAGACGACTTCTTGGTTTTATCATTTATACACATGGGATTAGGGTGGACCCTCTGAAGGTTGAAGTTATTCTCAATCTGCCTCCTCCTTCTAAATTATGCCAACTCCAAAGTTTGCAAGGGAAGACAAACTTTTTATGTCAATTCATCCCAAACTATGTTGAGTTAATGAAAGGTTTTACTCAACATCTTAAAAAGGGTCAAGATTTTGTATGGGACGACACTACTAACAAATCCTTTGAAGATTTGAAACTTGCCTTAACCTGTACACCACTCTTATTTCCACCTGATTATAGTCGAGATTATTTATTATACTTAGCTTCCTCAAAATCTACCATCGTTATGGTTCTATTCCAAGAGGATGATTCTCAAGATGAATATCTCATCTACTATTTTATTCGGAGTCTTACGACCACCGAAACCAAATATTTGCATGTGGATAAATTGGCCTTGGTAGTTGTTCAATTTGTTCAATGTTTTTGTCATTATATCTTGTTACGTAGAACCACCGTCATTTTCAATTGCAACCCTATGCAACACATCCTTACTCAATAATTATTGGGGGGAGAATACTCCAAATGGATAGTCATTCTCCAAAAGTTTGATTTGGAATTTGAGCGTGCCAAATCAAATAAATCTTTGGTTTTTTCCGAATTGATATGTGACCGTCCCTCTACTGAGACATAAATTGTGGTAGAGGATTCCTTTCCTGATGAGTCTCTCTTTTTTATCAGTTCTGACGAAATATGGTATGGTGATATTATCATTTATCTCCAAACCCAAAAATTTTGGACTGATCTTTCTAGTGTCGATCGTCATCATATTTTATATCAAGCCTGTCAATACATTATCCTTGGTGATACCCTTTACTATCATGTTATTTATTCTACATTTCGACGATGCCTAACTTACGATGAAGCTGAGAAATCTTTGAATGACTGTCATTTTGGATCCTTTGGCGGTCATATGTCTGGGTATGCCATTGCCCAAAAGATCTTACGAGTTGGTTATTTTTGGAGTTCATTGTTTAAATATTTCATTACTATCATCCAAAAATTTCATGTTTGTTAAACATATAACAATAAGATCTTATCTCATCCTGCTCCTCTTTACCTTGTAGTTTTTGTTGGTCCATTCGCTAAATGGGGAATTGACTTCATGAAATGTAACCCTCACTCGATCGAGGGGAATGGATACATCATCGTAGCTATGGATTACTTCACTAAATGGGTCGAGGCGATGCCTACAATTGATAATACTGGGAAAACTGCAGCATTGTTCATATTCAATCATATTGTTACTATATTTGGTGTCCCTCAAGCCATTTTCACTGACCATGGTAGTCATTTTCACAATTTCATGATGTCTGAACTTATCGAGAAGTTGGGTATTCTACATGAAAACTGGACACCTTACTATCCACGGGCCAATGTCCAAGTTGAAGGAATTAATAAAGTTCTTACTACTATGCTTCGATGGATGATAGGAATTCACAAGTCAAGTTGGCACATAATTCTCTTCTTTGTGTTGTGGGCCTACCAGACATCTGTTAAATCTGCTACAGGGTTCACACCTTTCCAATTAGTATACGGTATTGAAGCTATTATGTCGATTGAATGTGAAATCCCATCTTTAAAAGTAGTTTTCAAACTTCTCCCTAACACCTCAACTGAAGAGGAACATCTCTTGTATTTGATGCAATTAGACGAGACTCGCCATGATGTTGCCTTAGTCATTGAAACTCAAAAGAAGAGTTTCAAATCTCAATATGACAAGCATGTCAAACGATGTGTTTTTTCTGAAGGTGATTTAGTTCTTCTTTACGAATAGGATCATGACTTATTAGGGGCCAGTAAATTCGAGGCTATGTGGTGTGGCCCTTATATTGTGAAACGGGTGTTGGAGAAAGGGACTCATGAGCTGGTAGATTATGATGGAATTCCTTTGAGTGAACCCAAAAATGGGATTTAATTGAAGAAGTATTATTCTTAAACCATTTTTTCATGAGTGTTGTGTATTTTTAGTGTAATATACTCTAGTGTACGTTTTTCATTTTTGTTCTACCTTTTAGCTTCTTACCGTGTGTTGTTCTTGGTTTCTAGATGTCGTTTTCTTCGCTACACTATATCGACTTTGATGATGGTGCTAGTCGCAGAACTCAAAACCTAGCATCTTCTGCATGGGAAAAATATGCACCTACGGATGCGTTGATCAGTCTACACAGTGTTTTCCTTGGTCATGCAACTAATAATATCATGGAATAAAATGCAATTATTGAATTATTAATTGATGTCGTTTCATTTGGAATCGGTCATCTTATTGTACAACTCGATTCATAGTTGGTAGTGTGGTAGTTAAGTAACATTTATTCTATCAGAAGTCCTACTTTGTTAAGGGTATACTTAATATTTCGCCTCTTGGAAAGAGATTTCGATTATATCGAATATCAACATATTCCTAGATGTCTAAACACATTGACAGATGCATTGGCTAACTATGTTCTAGATAGACATTTGAGACATTTATAAATCCAAACACACATTTGAAAAGACAAGTAAGTCGGTATAAACTTTATATTAATAACGATAAAAGTTACAAAAAGTGTTTTGTCCAAGGACCAAAATATAAAAATTATGAAGCTCTTGGCTTCATGTACAAAAAGCATCAAGGATGTTGCTCGTTGCAACAAACAACTACATGTGCCACTCTACGGATCAGTCGACCAATAGATGCAGATACACCAATTGTATGGCATTGATAGTGCCTAGGATGTCCATCCACTGTGGCATCAGTGATATTCATGGTTAATCCCTCTAGGTTCTACTCAATCGCCTCGAGATATGTGGTGGACACTCTTTCTACAACACCTCTCTCTCCTCGCCTTTGGATGGGAGATGATCCTGGAGGACGATAAGGTGTCACATCTGCATTATTGAGAACACTTGATTAGTCTTGGATAAATGACACAAAAAACATTTTATATAATTAAAATATCAAAAACATCATATAATGAAAATTTTCCTTCTTACCTATGTCTCCCCACTGAGATCCATCAAGAATAGATAAGTCAGGATCCCCTCGGAAGTCTGTCCCGACGTACGCATATTTCACCACCATGATTAGCTGATTTCTCATCCATTAGAAGAAAACATCGTCATACTTGATGATGGGCACACCACCGTGATGAGCCATCAAGCCCACCNCCATGGATCTTGTGGAGTGGGTATGCCCCACTCCACCTGTAGACAAAATATGGGGACCCTCTCCAAGAAGAAGGAAACCAAAATGGACCCATAACCAAACTATTTCAACCGACCATTTTGACACTTTGTCAGTTGCTTTTTCATGTTATTCGAGACACCCTCACAACAGTTGAAGACCTTGGGTTCCATGCACTCTATGGCGTACTGAAAATGGATTTGCAAATCCATGTGAGGAGATGCACTCCCTACCATCTAGGTAATAGTATAAAGGATGGTCTGCAATGGTAAATACCAAACATCTCTAATGGCCACCTTGCCACTATTTTTTTCCGTACCTGGCACGCAATGTTGTGCAACATAGTAATCCATGGGTTCTCCTCCACCCATGATTCATGAGAGTGATACCGGAGAGCCTCAGTGAGACAAACCCATCAGAAATTAAATATCCTCTATATCCAATGTGAGTGTATGCATACCCATGCGAAAGGCTTGTTCGTTCACATCCCACATATGAACCAGATACTCTAGCAATCTCACTTGGGCTCTCATGCCCTGAATTTTGAAGAACTTGAGTAATCCACATTGCCTAAGAGCCATAACTGTGCTCGGTTCATTCCCGAAAAAATAGTCTTATTCCTCATGCTCTTGTTCTCTCCACTCAAGAATTTTGACAAAGGAAAACCTGCCAAGTAACATCAAAAGAATATTAGAAACAGAAAAAATCAATTCTTGGAAGTTTTTCTAGGTCATTCTATCTTTTCAAAAGTTGATTTGCAGTCGTCGCAGGGTTGTGCTTTCATGCAAAGCGACGTCGTTGCACCCTGTCTTTGATCCCCCTGCGACGATTTCATATCGTCGCAGTTCACAATATCGTGGGCCTACGATGATCTGAAAGTGCATGTACCCTAAAAATATCAACCCAAACTCAACATTAAACCATTAAAAACAAAACTTTAAACCATGAAAATATAAAGAGGTAGAAGATTACCTTTTTGATGGAGCGGTTTGCGAAATGATCCACCCTGGCGCTCCAGAATCGACAGTTGAAATTTGGGAGAAAAAGATGGTTTTGGGCACTATTTGGGTAAAATTGCAAATGAAATGGTAAAAGGGTTGTTTTGGCCTATTTTATTGGTTTTTTTTACCATATTTTATTGCAAAATTAAAATATTTTTTATATTTTACCCATACCCTAAAGTGTAACCAACTTTGCGAAGTGTTTTTTTTACAGATTAAAAGTTCTAAGGATGAGACATTTGACAGGGTTCCACCATTTTTTTATTGTTTTTGTGTGTTTTTCTTATGAATAGATGCTTTTAGGGTTTTTTAGGAAAGGCTCTGAGCACAGTCTTAATTCTTTCCCACGCTCGTGAAACCATGAGAATGAAATCGAGTTACCTTTTGTCATTTTTCTAACTTACATTGGTAATACAAAAAACAAACACTACGGAGTATCCTTTAAGCTCTTTTCAAGCTCCCTAAACATGAAAATATAGCCGAGGGACCTTGTTCTTTTCACGCTCATAAAATTATTTGAAGAAAATGTCTAATGAGTGATAGTTTATTTATTTTTTGGTCTCATTAGACTAACTTACGAAAAAACACCTTATGGAGCTCTCTTTAAGTGTTTTTCAGACTCTCTAAAAGTGAAAAACCCATGAGTTTTCTTTCTTTGGACTCATTAAACAAGCATCGAAAGACCCATATGGGATCGAACCACTCCTTCTTAGGGTTTGTTAAAAATACTCTGAGGGACTCATCCGAAGGATGAGCTTACATCACAAGCATATGTTATCCTCCTCAAGCTTGCGCAAAAATAAAGAGGTACTTGCCAAAAATGGTAGGGGGAAATTGAGAAGAAATGTGTCATTGTATTTGTGTTAGTGGCAGTAAAGTCGCTCTTGAACATACACCCCCCTTTGCACTGTATCCGAGTTGATAAATCCATTTTTCTCTCATTTGACCATCCACAAGTTCATATGTTGGGTCCTCCTTTGAGTCAATGTTTCCAAGACAACTTTCTTGTCATTCATATGTTCAAGAGAAGTCCAACCTAAACTATCCTTCTATCAAGTCAGTCGTCTGCAGTTATAAATTTTCTACCATGTCGGCCTTCCCTGAGTTAGTTTCGAATCACTTCATACTCTTATCTACTTCAAATATGTTACATACTTCGTGTCACTCATGGGGGATACATAAAGGCAATCCTATGACGAGTCATTTCCTGTCAACTTCAACTCATTATCTAGGAACAAGACTAAGAAATCACATTGGTACCTTGGAGCCCGCATGCCTCAATAGCAAGTTTCCTCGCTTTCAATAGTGGGTTCATATCATTGGCCCCTGATTGAAAGATTTCATTGAGTTTTCGACTTCAAATCATTCATTCACACTCATTGGATTGTGATAGAGTACCTTGGGAGCCACTGACTTCAATGGTGATTTCCCTCACACTTGTTAACGGTTTTCATTAATGACCAATAATCAAGTGGTTTCTACCATGTTCAACTTCGACACCTGTAATCACATGGTTAGATTCATACTTAGAGATGATGGAAATGAAGACCCTGGATCTCATCATATCGATCCAGGTTGCGACGGAGTATTCATAAGTTTGTATTGACACATAGATCCATTGTGTATGTCTCGTGGCTATGTCCAAATTTGAATTTTTGTAGAGCATAGATCCACAATATCTTCCTCGTGGCTATGTTAAATCATGATGACATGGATCCACAGTGTATGTTTAGTGATCGTGAATCACTTGACACTTATGATTAGAGTCACTTGTATTCTAAGTATGGGAATTCCTACCTCAGAAAATGGTATATTATTATGCATATGCTTGATTGTTTGCAAGTTCCCGATCGATGTGCTCCTTGTTTTCAACACACACATTCTACAAAGTATTTCAGCTATCATAGGTTCCAACTTCATACTTTGGGGGGCATTCTGTTACACATTATTTTGGTCACCCCAGTGATCGACTGACAACATGTCCTTAACTCACTTACATGTTCCTTGAAAATATTAAAAGAGACTTTCTCCATGAGAAAAGTGGTTTTCTTTTCCTCTCTCAAAAAATATAACAAGGAATATCGTCACACCCTTATTTATGCTTGGGGTGTGACAATGCTTTATCATCGAACTTTGAACCAAAAATGGACTGCAACATCGTCACAGGATTCATGTGCATAGGGTGCAACGATGCTTAAGTAAGGAAAAAGTCAAAATTCATGAATGTTCTAGAAGGGAATATTCTAGAATATGAGGTGGCCTTTGATCAGTTTGGATCTTACTCGCTTCTTTGATTTAATGGGATCATTCTAATCTCCTCATCCATCCCTCTTTCACCCTATATAAGGAGGTATCTCTGATGGAAAAGTATAAGGTTGAAAAGGATAAGGTTTTCATATGCATGAAGAGTTTTGTTATAGATTAAATTGGAGATAGATTTGTTTTAGCTCTCTAAGCCAGATTGTGGATCTTCTTCATCCAAGGCATTGAAGCAAAGGTTTGTGTGTTGGATCAAAGATCCATTGAAAGGGATATTGCAACATCAAGGCATGGGTTGTATTCTCCACTTTCCATTTTAATATAATGCAACAATACATTTCTTCCCTATAAAGGTGTCTTGGCTTTTATTGTATAAATTCTTGATATTATACATAGAATTAATTAGAATATATATATATATATATATCTTTGTTTTCTCTCTCTTTGTTGGTTTTTTTTTCTTAAACAGGTTCACCATCCCGCAAATCCAAATATTGAGCGACAAGGACAACACTAGCGAGGATCAAGCGCCATTTAAAAGGCATGTCACTCGTTCCTCTCTAAACTAGTTTATATGACAATGAAGTCTAAGGTGAAGTTTGTATTATTTATTGTCTTTTTATAGCTTCATTTGGAAGTTAGGGAGATTAGTTTTTGTCCACACTTACCGTTTTTTCCAATAACACCCCTATTACATGTTCCAATACCCAAGAAGAGAAGTATTTTCTAATAAACTGTTAGGGACATAACCCCCTAACCTATCATGTAGGTAGAATAATATATTTCCATGTAATAAAGGTTGATATTGTTTAATAAGGCCTATTTAATAAATATGAACAACTAGATGTAAGAATACCTAATAGAAGATTCTACTTCTAGAAAGATATTCCTCTATAATGTTCTTTAGAAGATAGAATTAGTATAAATAGGAATAAAAAGTATGGGAAGGTATTGTATTGAGTATTATTGTAATAGAGCTCTGCTCTACTAGAGTTTTTCCCATCAAAGAGGCAAATGAACATCGTTTCCTATCAATAAAGGTATTATTTTGGTGTTGTGGATCCATATATTTATTGTTTTGTTTTTATTCTCTACAGTATTTCTATTTTTTGTTGTTGAATCCATTGTTATCACTGCACTATTTATTTGTATGTTATTATAATAGATCGATTACCTAACAAGTGGTATCAGAGAACATTTGTTTGCAGAAACTGTGGGTAATTTGTTTTATGTGTAGAGACGTATTTCGAAGTCTTAAAGCTACAAATATTTTTCGTTCAACACATAAATCCACAGTCTGGGAAGCATACACGCAATAACTACAAGTCACTATAGTATTCTTCTGATCGAAGTATAACTCCATAGGATTAAAAAAAGAAAAAAATTGGGTCCTGCCTGCCCCATTATTTGAGACGTGTCCCATTGGATTCTTCTCTTTTCGATGATCACAGTGGTACCTATCATTTTCAACATTTTTTTTTCTTGTGGACCTGACCCCTTCCTGGCACCCTTATTTGGCACATATCTCATTGCATTCCTCTTTTCACACTGAACACAATTATATATATCATTTTTCACTCTTTTTTCCATGGTCCCACTTCCCCTCTTTAATTCCCCTCCTTCACCCATGACAAGCACTTGCAATTATGAATTCATTCACCTACAAGATGAATTGAAACAACACAAGGTAGACATCCAAATACTAACCTCTAAAATTCTTCCAACAATTCTGACTTGGACACCTTCAAGGCTAAAGTTAGAGAAGAATTGGTGGATGTTAAGGGTGAATTGTCATCCCTCATGCAGTGGTTGAAATGGTACCTTGGATATCCCTCCCTCGACCCACTCTAAATATGAGAACTCTTCCCATAATATGGCCCTTCATTCCAATTCCTTTCCTCGTTACCCCCATCTTCCTTGAGTTGAATTGAAAATATTTGATGGATCTGATCCCACTGGTTGGGTCACTCGAATGGAACATTATTTCTCCTTTCAAGGGATTACCAATGATCTCGCAAAACTTCGTTATGGTGTCCTTTATTTGGATACGAAATATTGGAAATGGTGGAAATGGCGTAGAAATACATGCCAGGGGTATGTTTCTTGGACTCGATTTGTGGCATAGTTGTATGATCACTTTGACACTGACAACCACTATCTTGGTCATTTGACTAAGTTGAATCAATATGGAACAGTGGAAGACTTTATATATGCATTTGAACATTTGGATTTTAGAACATAGGGAATGTCTAATGCCTTCTTCTGGGAATGTTTTATCAGTGACCTCAAAGATGAAATTCGAGCCCAGTTCCTCATGGATCTCCCTCACACTTGGTTGGAAGCTACTCAATGTGCTAAGGAATCCCAAAAAATTGTCTCTTCTCAGATCCACAAACATTCCCTTGTTCCTTGCACTCAACCTACCAATCATGACCCTCCTCCAACTCCCCTCGATATCCAAAAATTAACCTGGGTTGAAATGGAAGAATGCAAACTCAAGGGCCTTCATTATAATTGTGATGAAAAATATTTTTTTCGGCACAAGTGTAAGGAACAAAAGTTTTGTATTTCCATCTCTGAGGATGTTTCTGAATAAGAGATTGATACCCCCCTTATGGCAGAGTTACTCAATCCAACTAATATTACTCCACCCTCTGATCAACCATAAGTAGAACTGATCATTTCATTGAATGATCTCACTAGATTATCTACTCCCCAAACCCTCAAGATCATTGGCTACATTAATAATATAAAGTTCATCATCTTAATTGATAGTGGTATCACTCATACTCATATTCATCGTCATATTTCCAAAGAAACCCATTGCTATATACATGCATCCAACAACTTTAAAATCATGATTTCCAATGGAGGTTCCATGAAATGTGGGGGGCGTTGTGAAAATGTGTGTCTCCAAATTGGGAATTACAACCTAAAATATCATATGTTTTCTATTGACATGGGTGGTTGTGATATTTTTCTCATTGTGGAATGGTTACGCACTCTTGGTCCCATCCTCATGGATTTTAAGGAATTAACCATGCAATTCCAATAGGTGGGACAACAATATGAATTCCAAGGAATCACAATAGGCTCCTCTTAGATCATTAGTTCCCATCGAATGGAAAAGATCCTCAAAAAAGGTCATTCCAACATTATTTTCCAACTCCATTATATTCAAGAAATTGAGACACATATGGTTCCTCCTGACCTCCAATGTATCATCTACAAACACCAAGGTGTTCTTTCCACTCCCCGGGGACTTCCTCCTTCTCGTGGTGTTCATGACCATTCCATTCCTCTCATACCCAATAGTCTTCCTCCCAATTTTCACCCTTATCGTCATCCCTTTTCCCAAAAGAATGGAATTGAGAAATTTGTTCAAGAGTTACTAGCCACGGTTTTTATCTGCCCTAATACCAGCTCATGTTCCTCCCTTATGGTCATGGTACTCAAAAAATAAGGTACTTGGCACATGTTTCTAGACTTTCGCACCCTCAATAAACTCACCATCAAAGACAAATTTCCCATTCCTGTCAATGATGATATCTTGGATGAATTAAGTGGTTCTCAGTACTTTACTAAATTTGATCTTCATTCTGGATACCACTAGATACATATGCAAGAGGAAGACATTCCTAAGACTGCTTTTCATACTCATGAGTGTCACTATGAATTCTTGTTCATGCACTTTGTCCTATGTAATTCTCCCTCCACTTTTCAAAGTCTCATGAACCATGTTTTTCATCCTTTTATCCATCATTTTGTCCTCTTCTTATTTGATGATATTCTCATCTATAGTAAAACCTGGACAAGCCATATTACCCATGTGAATCAACTTCTCAGTCTCCTCTCTTAGCACCAACTTTTTCTCAAGAAATATAAATGTGCCTTTGGAGATTTGAAAGTGGAGTACTTGGGTCATATTTTCAGCAAGGATGGTGTAAGGGTGGATCCTAAGAAAATTGAAGCTATGCAGGATTGGCCATGCCCAAAAACTCTCAAGAGATTGTGTGGTTTTCTGGGTTTAACAGGGTATTATCACAAGTTTTTTAATAATTATGGAAAAATCGCAGTGCCTCTTACTTCTCTACTCAAAAACAATTCTTTCACTTGGACTCCAAAAGTTGATCAATCATTCCAAGAATTGAAAGAATCCATGTGCACAACTCCTGGCTTGGCCCTTCTTGACTTCACAAATAATTTTGTCCTCGAATACGATTCCTCATGGAAGGAATTGGAGAAGTACTCATGTAAGAGGGTACGCCCTTGGCCTTCACTAGAAAAAAACTCTCGAAGAAACATCTTGGCCAATCCAGCTATGAAAATAAAATTTTGGCCATTTTGCATGCTATGGATATCTAGCATCCTTATCTATTGGAGAAATGGTTCCAAATTAAAACAGACCATCAAAGCCTCAAGTATTTCCTATAACTGAGGATTTCATCCTAGGAGAAACAAAAATGGGTGACAAAGCTATTTGGATATGATTATGAGATCATTTATAAGAAAGGAAAAGAAAATGTAGTGGTTGTATCTCTTTACAAAAAGTACGAAGAAGAAGGATCCCTTTTTTCCCTCTCCTTCATTGTACCAGATTGGATCCAAGTTTTTTGCTAGGAATGGTTGCAAGACCCCAAAACTTCTTGACTTATCCAACAATTGCAAGACAATTCTCTAGTTTCTCCAATGTACTCTTGGCACAATGAAGAACTTAGCTACAAAGGTCGTATGTATTTAATCCATTAGTTGCAACTTAAATCCAGAGTGCTTTATGAGCTTCATGATTCACCCACCATAGGGCATTCCGGGTTTACCAAAACCTATGAATGAATTAAACGTTCTTTTTTCTGGGATGGTATGAAACAAGACATTTTCACCTTTGTGGCTAATTTTGATGTATGTCAACACAACAAAGGGGAAATTGTCAAAGCTCTAAGCACATTACAACCGCTTCCGATTCCACCAGCCATTTGGAGGGACATTTATATGAATTTCATTCTGGGATTACCTAAATCCAACAATAAGTCATTCATCATGGTGGTAGTTGATGATCGTCTTTGCAAATATGCTCATTTTTGTGCTCTTCAACAACCATTCACAACATCCACAGTGGCTCATATTTTCATGGATCATATTTTCAAGCTTCATGGCATGCCTCATTCTATCATATCTGACAGAGATCCCACTTTCGCCAACAATTTTTGGTAATAACTATTCAGGCTCCAGGGAACTTAATTACATCTCAATACTGCTTATCATCCCTAGACTGATGGCCAAACTAAAGTTGACAACAAGTGTTTGGAAACATATTTTAGGTGTTTTTCATATGACCGGAAACATTAGTGGGCTCAGTGGTTACCCCTAACTGAATGGTTGTATAAAACATCTTACGATACTACTACTCACATGACTCATTTTGAAGCAGTATATGAATAAAATCCCTCATCAGTTATTTCCTAGATACCAAGGGTCTCAAAGGTTTAGGAGGTTGAAAAAACACTTACATTTTGTACCTCCATTCTCTATGATCTCAAAGACCATTTGGTCATGGCTCAAGATCGTATGAAACAACAAGCAGATCAAGGACATTCAGAACGTTATTTTGTTGCAGGAGACTAGTTGTTTCTTCATCTACAGCCTTACAAGTAGGCTTCACTCAAATTTGAACATTGTCAGAAGCTTTCTCCCAAATTTTATGGTCCTTATACAATTATCAAGTGCTTGGGACGAATGGCCTATCGGTTAGCTCTGCCCAGTCATTATAAGATCCATCATGTTTTTCATGTCTCATGCTTAAAGAAGGTGATTGGAACTAAGTGTCAAAATCAAACCAATATTCCTGAGTTGGATGTTGAAGGTTCCATATGGTTGTATCCATAGGTAGTCTTGGACCATCGTGAACTTCATCTCCATATGTGCACCATCAAGGAGGTGTTAATTCAGTGGAAAGATACAACTCCAGAAGATGCCACTTGGGAGAGGACCACTATTCTCCAGGAATTTCCTCATCTCAAGCCTTGAGGACAAGGTTGTTCTTCAAAGGGGAGGGCATGTTAGGTCCCTAACCCCTTAACCTCTCATGTTGGTAGAATAATATATTTCCATGTAATAAAGGACGATACTAGTTAGTAACGCCTATTTAATAAATATGAACAAGTCAATGTAAGAAGACCTAATAGAATTTTCCACTTCTAGAAAGATATTCCTCTAGAATGTTCTTTAGAAGATAGAATTAGTATAAATAAGAATAGAAGGTATGATAAGGTCTTGTCTTGAGTATTATTGTAATAGAGCTCTTCTCTACTGGAGGTTTCCCCCTCGAAGAGGCAAGTGAACATTGTTTCATATAAATAAAGGTATTATTCTCGTGTTGTGGATCCATCTATTTGTTGTTCTGTTGTTATTCTTTGTAGTATTTCTATTGTTTATTGTTGAATCCATTGTTATCACTGCAATATTTATTCTTATGCTACTATAATAGATTTGGTACCTAACAGAAACCCCATCACGGAGAACGTGTGATGATATATGGTATGGTTTGGGGTTTAACTTTTTGAGTTGTATTGCATAGTCATGTGAGGCTATGTACGATATCAATCCACATGAGTTCCTTTGGAATGAGGGAGCTCTTATGCATTGAGTTTCCCTTTCCTTGGAACTATGTCTTTGCACCCCTTATTTGTCTTTTTATTTGTTCATTTAACTTTTGTTGGCTTTTGACTTTTACTTTGTTTTACTTAGTGTAATATCCCTAGGCC